>JAUYWI010108383.1:0-11062 GCA_034780595.1 Parotoplana pacifica
ATAGTTGACTGTCTGTACCGATATCCCTTTCTCTGATGATTATTGCAATGTTATTTCCGTTGATTGATGTACCCATTGCCTGCCTGTTAAAATAAAATTGAGTTGATAACTGATTTGTGTTCATTCCCAAAATCGGTACTTCTATAGTGAGCACTCATTGGGAACCGGGTTTATTCAATTTTAAAGCAAAAACGTGATTTTAACTCACTACGCTTAACTAAACCATAGACAGCATTCCGCAAAGTTTTCGTTGATACGGGCTAAAATTCAAAATAAATTTATTATGCAGGCCACTGTCAGTTAAAATTCGATATAAAAGGTCATTGTGGCCATTATGGGGCTGTTGCCGGAATAATGTACTGAAACATAGACATCAAAATGAAGCCAGCCAGTGTTTTAGGTAATTTTTATGACACCTAAAATTTAGTCGCTATTGAGAATTTTTATAACCATTCTAAGGCCACATTAGATTTTTTATGTATCCATTGTGAAGACCACTAATGGGTTTAAGAGTAATAATAAAAAAACAGTAATACTTTGATAAAAAATATACTACTTAACGATATTACTCGCAAATGATAGCACAGGACAGCTGTTTTGGCCTTGTTGGGCCACATCAACTACACAAAATCATTGCCAGAACAATATAAAATGTTCGTATATTTCATATTAAAGCATAAAAGTGGAGAAAATTTGCCAATTTTGCATATGAAAAGAGAAAGAAGAAGATATTGACAAAAAGTATTGGAAGCCCGTTTTTTTATTAAAAGGCACTCACGCTGTCAAAGCAGGGCCTGACCATGAACATATAAAGAGGCAGTGTCATAAGTAGTTCAGGAGAGAAGCTCTCTATTAAAGTGACTAATTCTTTTTTTATTCTTTTTCTTTACCGACATCATTGTCCTTGTATTAGCTGAAAGTTAACTCAAACTTTACCAATCAGTAAACTATCAATTAACTAAACTAAAAATGTGGTTATATATTTGTAGTTGAGTTTACCAATTGGTTGAGAATTAGTTAGAAATTAGTTTACTAAACTACAAATATAAAACCACCTAATATATTTTGAGTTATTTGGTATCAAAATTACATTGATATTTAATTTATTTCGATTAAATGTACATATCGTGTTAATGGTAGTAGCTAATCACGTGACTTTGCACGTGATTGTCTAATTAAATCAATTCTCTTGGCTGAGTGTTGCAAATATGTTTGATTTGGTGTTCGAAGGCTATTAGAAGCTGTTTGGCACTAAAGTTATCTAGACTTATGTTCCTCGTTGATTTTATTTGTTGGTTGTGCCGGGTACCTACCTTCCAACTTAGTGCCAGCACACAAATAAAAAGTTTGCAGTATTTAGCAAAGTCTTAACTTCTAGTAAATATGAAGAAGAGAAAGAGTTTTTTGTATTTATTTTGTTGCTCTTAACATTTTTATTTTTGCTCACATCAGTTTATTTGGCCAGGACCTGCTTTGACAGCGTGAAATAAAAAAAGGCTTTCCAACATATTTCTTATAAAATCTTCCATTTCTATTCTTGTTATCCAACTATTGCAAATTGTCTTCTCTTTTATGCTTTGATATGAAATATACGAACATTTGATATTACTCAGTTCGTGATTATGCCTAGCTGATGAGGCCCAACAAGTCGCAAATAGCTGTCCTGGGCTATCATTTGCGAGTAATTTGAATAAGTCGTATATTTTTATCTGAGCATACCTGTTTTTCATTATCACTTTTATGATATATCGACCACCTTATTATTCAATTATGCGCAGAATCGATAATTGATGGATTGCTTCTTAGGTATATGTACTTTTATTGTCGAGGTGGTAGGCAGTTGTGTTATAAATATCACTAATGCCGGTAACAATTTCATAAAGAAGTTCCAACGCTAGAACCGTGCTAAATCGGTTTTTGGCACAGTGCCAACCATTTTGATGATTTCATTAGGCGTTCCACTAACACCAGGAAGTTTGCTGTCAAAGTGTTTTGCAAAAGTTTCACGAACAGCCTCAATACCCTCCGTGCAGGGAATATTTGTATACAATGAAGCACCATACAGAAATGACTTACAAAAAATATTTTTTCATTTGGCAAATTAATAGTTTTTTTTTACAACGAAATATAAAGTATATTTTACTTTTTATTAATTTATGTCAACATTTAGTAGCATTTGGGTCCCTTACATCATTGCGTAGAGAACGTAGTTTATTGGCGGTCGATTGGGATGTGCCCTTTTAAGACGTTTGTTGTGTGTCTTTGATTGGACATGATCATATAAAGAGGCAGTGTTATGTGTAGTTGAGGAGATAAGCAGTCTAACAAAGTGACTATTTCTTTTTTTGATTCCTTTTCTTCTTCTTCTGGATCTCCGACATCATTGTCCAACTGATTGGGATAAAATTTGGCACTCAAATCAATTAAAAATCCCCTTTCAAATTGTGGTAGCTAGGGACGCTAATATTTCATAGCAATTAAAGTTTGTAAAAAAGTAAATTTTTGAAGTTGTTAGTTTTTCGTTTGTTTCTGATTTTACACATTTTTAGTAATGCTGCAGAATGAATTGATTCTGTTGGGAACGAAAATGTGTGGCTAAAACCAATTTCAGCACAACCAGAGTTACAGTTTTTGAGCTCGACAGCGCCCCTTACCAGCGAATTGTCATCACATATTAGATGTTAATTAAGGGAAGTGATTTCTATTCCAATTTATGAAACCCAAATAATAATAAATAAGTTCCCTATAAATGTGTTACTAATAATAAAAATTAAGTAATAATAAATGTTTTAAAATAAAATTGTTTTCACTCAATTTTATTTTAAAATTACTACCGAAGACCAACCTATCTAATAAATGTTTTGTTTATAAATGGATACTATGTAGCTATAAAATGGTAATAACAGAACGTATTTGTTTATAATTGTGTTACTAATAATACCGCTCAAATAATAATTAATGTTCTGTGCATAAATCTGTTTAAATGGAACTCATATTAATTTGAAGTAATAAAACGATGTTTTCAATGATAAGTGCTATAGAAATGTTCTTCCCTTTATTTGCACAAAAATCGCTGATATTCTTCATTTACAGAAAACAATTGGCTAAGAAAAGTCGCTTCGATTCACCTCATATTACCACAATTTGAAAATTATCATAAGCGTTGTCTAAAAGGTTCAATGATTTAATTAATTAAAAAATACCTTTGTGATAGTTTTAATTTTGAGAAGCATGTTATTTATAGTTCAAAGATGTTATAACATCAGCAAACTGAAATAATTGGCCATTTATGCAGAAAAATATTTATGGCAATTACAGTTTACTTTGGTTTTCTAAAAGTTTGCACTACTGAGGTCATAGAGATATTCGGAAATTTCCAAAAGCCAAATAATTTGCTAATTTCAGAACATGTTTACATGTCGTTTACATGACATTTTAGATCCTTTTTTGTATTTTCTTTTAATGTTTTATTTTATTTGAAAAAAACAAGTTATTCCCCTTTAAGACATAGACGGTCATCGAGTTCCAAAAATCTTTATTTCTACAACTTCTGAGCGCCTTCCGGACTGTGTAGCTCTCTTTCTGTTCCACAGGCACCCGGTTAAATCTGTAGTGTGCTCACAGTCGTGGCATCGATTAAACAGCGGTTTGTCATGGCCTTCTGAATAGTGTTTTTAAAGGGGGACCTTCTCCTTCCTTGGTGCCCGACAACTTCCACATACAGGAATACCGCCCTCGCTTGGGGACCGCATGTAACCGCATTTTATTGGCAACAAAAATTTTCTATCGACAGTCTATATAAACTCTATTAATTTATATAAACATTCTAAAATTTCCAATTAGTAGAATTTAAAGACGCTTCTTAGCTGACGTATTATTAGTGTGTCAAGTAAACATTTTGTAGCTTTATCTAAAGTCCTAACCTGAGATTTACTAACTACAAACAGAACAAAATGCTGCACTCAGAATGGCCACAGGATGCACTCTACCCACAAAAACAGATCTCCTTCACCACGAGACAAATGTTATTCCCATACATAACCACATAACACTCTTAAATACACAAACACTCGCCCAGTTACACATATCTAACCACCCTAATAAACATCATCTTACAACATCTCAATACACACACCCTAAGCGCAAACTTAAATAGAATATTATAACCAAGCATAAACACCTACTTCCACCAAAAACATCACTTGACCTAGATGATAATACATACAAACAAACAATCAAAACAATTCATACAAACGTAGTTTTAGATACAACTCAGCGTTTTATCTATAATCCAATTCTCAACACTCCTCCTACTAGCATTAGTAAACAGGAACAATACCTCTCGAGACAACACAGAACCATACTTTCACAGCTACGCAGCGACTCTTGTCATTTACTCAACCAATTCCAAAACAAAATAAATCCCGATATAGCTAACATATGTCCATAATGCAAGCAATCACACCCACCACAACACATTACACATATTTAATTGTCCACATCATCCTACACACTTGAATGTCTCTGACCTATGGTCAAATCCATCAGGTGTAATCAAATTCATAAGCCACACTGGGAGGACTACCCATTTTTACAACAACAACAAATCTAAAAAGTCATTATAAGATCTTTAAAACAATTTGATGGTTATGTTACTTTTCTAAAAGTTTTATAACAAATCAATGTTTATAACCCGACCCCATATCTTTGGCCCTAGAATAGTAGCCCAAAATCTCCCTCCCTAGAATAGTGGCCTCATATTTCTGCCTCTAGACTAGTGGACATATGACCGGCCTAGAATAATCGCACCATTTTTCCGGCCCTACAATAGAGGCACCATATCTCTGGTCCTAGAATAGTGGCCCCATATATACGGGCCTCTTCCAGTAGCCCCATATTTATGTCCCTCTTCTAGTTGCCCCATAATAGTGGCATCATATTTCCGGCCCTAGAACAGTGGCACCATATATGTCGCTCTAGAATAATGGCACCATATCTCTGGCCCAAGACTAGTAGTCCAATAACTCTGGTCTAAATACAGTTGCCCGATATTTCAGGAACCATATAAGAAACATTTTAATATTTGATGTAATGTTTCTAAAAACAAATTCTGTTTATAGCAAATTCGGATGTTGATTTTCGATTTGAGAGCTATTTAAGTAGTTTTGGCCGGGAAATATCGATTTGTTTTGCCAACTAAGATAAACAAGTAAGCGACGATTATTTGAGAGTTAGGACTTTAATATTGAGCGGGCCATTAGGTGGAATGTAGCTCCAAATTTGTAATTTGAAATCCCTTTGGCATCTAAAAGGGAGATATGTTGATGACCGATTGCCTATGAATTGTCTATTTTGTTCCATTATTAGCATTTGTGTTACCCAAACCCATCTTTTGTCACTCTTCAAAAATAGAAAAACGATTTTGTTTCAAAATCCAATTATCATTTTACTAATAATACTAAATCAAGTTTAAAGTACAAGCTATAAAAGTTATTTCTTTAGCCTCAATTTCTCACTTGTGTGTTCCAAGCATCCACTTCTAACTTGTGTGCTCCTAGCATCCACGTCTAACTTGTGTGCTCCTAGCATCCACTTCTAACTTGTGGGCTCCTAGCATCCACCTCTAACTTGTTTGCTCCTAGCATCCACTTCTAACTTGAGTGCTCCTAGCATCCACTTCTAACTTGTGTGCTCCTAGCATCCACTTCTAACTTGCTCCTAGCATCCACTTCTAACTTGCTCCTAGCATCCACTTCTAACTTGCTCCTAGCATCCACTTCTAACTTGAGTGCTCCTAGTATCCACTTCTAACTTGCTCCTAGCATCCACTTCTAACTTGCTCCTAGCATCCACTTCTAACTTGAGTGCTCCTAGCATCCACTTCTAACTTGTGTGCTCCTAGCATTCACTTCTAACTTGTGTGCTCCTAGCATCCACTTCTAACTTGTGTGCTCCTAGCATCCACTTCTAACTTGTGGGCTCCTAAAGTTATTCCCAGCTTGGACTAAGTAAAAAATAAAGATGGTATGTCTTCAGATTCAGTTACTTATCTTTTTTCTAATTATAAAATGTGAATTAGTTTATCAAAATTCTATGTAACGTTTCTTTGATCCTTATGGAATTTCGTGATTTGCCTTCTTATTTCTTTGGTTGCTTTCTATTTTCCTTGCTCTTCTCCAATTTTGTAGATCACTTTTTAAATTCATTCAAGTCCCTTATAAAACCTTGCAAAGATTTCAATGTTAGATAAAGAAATTGGAAACAAATTGTGACACCACAAATTGCGTGCATGTGATATCCACATAGATCGCCACGTCACTGAATTGAAAGTGTTACATTATTCTGTTTGCATGATTTGTCGAGTGCAAATTGCAAGCCAATGACATCGAATTATGAAACTTCCTTCGAAGTCAATGCTAACTGATTTATATAAATTATTCATCTGCACAAACTATACGGAACTAATTGTGTTTAATAATTGGAGGTGACCAAATTATTCCTTGCAAGTTTGGCCAATGTAAGTTTATCTATTTACATTTAATATTTTCACTTTCTTTATTACTCAGTAACTAAAGTTTTAAGTTGCCAAAATCCATTAATAATCCTGATGAGTATCGCTAGATGAAGCTGCTAAATTTCAAAGACAAAAGCTGTTAGGAAAAGTTCTTGTTGTAGAATGTTTTTTTAATCAGAGTTATGAGCAATGCATTTCTATATACAACATTACGATGTACAGCCGATATTTATTCGAAGCATTGGCAAATTATGAAGCAAATTTAAACTGTTGTTTTACTGCAACATTCCCTTTCTAGGAGCTATCAACTTTATAAAATCTGAACGCACTGTTTGATATAAGCTGGACTTAGTGCCACACTTCAGTAAAGTCGAGCAGAGCAGCGACTCTCATGTTGGTGATGAAAAAGGGTGAAACTAACAAACTAAATGTCTTACACAAAGGCTTGACGATTTCTGTGGCCGAGATTATCGTCTTTGGAGGATGAACAAAATGGCTCAATGTTAAAGGCACCACGCAGTAGACTAATTTTGTTTCAATTCTAAAAGATCAAAGTGGACCATTTTTAATGTTTCTATAATGTTCATCTTTGGAACTATTGATGAATTAAATGTCACTGCTTTACCAGTCACAATCTATTGTTCACATTTCCTTCATATTTGCTTCTCCGAGTATATTGGTTTTGTAATAATTTGTTGTTTTTTTATATTTACACGAAATTGCTAACCACCTATCAATGAAAAAAACAAGGGACGAATACGAAAATGATATCCAAGACATCTACGAAAATTTGGACTTTGGTGATATTAAGACAGACAGAGCGATAGAAGGAGCTCTCTACAGTTCCAGTGGTGGAGGTAAAATATTTAAAACAAAGTATTTTTTACTTATTTACATTTTACTTTGATTTTCATTAACATAATTTGTTTTCTTTAAATTGATTTATACAGATGTCACGATTACAGTTCCCAAGCGTAATAGACGTCCAATTATAAATGGCATTTGTGAACAAAGTAAGTCCATTATTTAAAATACCTCTAACAAGCTCTCAAATATTTTGCTTAATCTATTTATGTCAATCTAAGTCATAAAACTGTTGTCTTTTTTAAATATTGTTCAGTCTGTCACATTCCAATTCATATCACAGCCTTATCGCATTAATTTCTATATCGCATACATTTCTGTATCACTGCATTTTGATATCACACCCATTTCTATATCGTATACATTTTTGTATCACAGCCCTTTCTATCTCACATACATTTCTATATCGCATACATTTCTGTATCACAGCCTTATCGCATTCATTTCTGTATCGCAGCCTTTTATATCTCACATCCAATTCTATATCGTATAGATTTTTGTATCACAGCCTATATTGCATTCCTCCTATATCAGCTTCTTTATTCTTCAGGATTTTTCCTTCGATTGTCAGTTATTACCAATCTCCTTCTCTTACTTTTGGTTTTTGGAATTGTGGCGGCACTGATGCTCAATGAAAGTAAGATTTAAAAATTTTGTATGAAAGCAAAGGAAATTATAATAGTTTTTCTGATTCTCTTTTACATTGTTTGTTATACCAATACTCCACTTAGTTACCGTTGTTAGGATTTACAAAGATGACATAGGAAAAGTTACTAATTTATAACCGCAACACAAATATCATTCCATGGAGAGTCATCTAAAGTCTCATTTTACGTACCTGATTTTTTATTTGAGATGATTTTGCCTTATAAATTCTGTTGCTAAATTTAAAACACAATTTTGTTTCACATACATTAGGAAAGTCTTTACTGATTAAAAGTTCCAATGTAAATAATATCATGGATCCAATAAATACATGTTTCTTCCTTTAGTATTAACTATTTTGTGATAAGCATAATTTAAAACAGACGATATGCACCTTCTTGGTAACAAAATCTAAAAACTCTTGGAGTACTTTGTTTGGGGATAGTGGATCAACATTTTATTATTTTCTGAATTTTAAATCGAATGAAGTACAAGCGTTGCGAAGCTGATAACGAAACAGAAACTCCACATTTTTACATTTCATAACTGCTTCCTGTTTATTATCCTAAGAATGACAAAGGTGCAACTCCTCAAGACGTCCAAATGCAAGATTCAATAAGAGTGCCCATAACAATGTTTTTCTTTCAACAGAAAATTAATTAAATTTAAACTTAAATAATTTATATTAAAAACGAAATTTTGGTGAGATGCTCTCTTTACCAGCTTTGAAGAGATAATTTGGCTACTGCAATTCATAAGAAATATGTCCATTGAGTATCAACTATCTTATACTACTTTTGCAAACAAGTAGTGTGAACCCAACATGGCTATTGGGGCATTGTTGTGGTCTCAGCAGCTAACCAGACCCAACCTTGTCAGTTTGATAGAAGGCCAGCACTTTCTAGAAAACAATGTTTGCATAATTTTCGCCATTTGTAATCTGAAACAATCGAAACAAAATTGCCTTTGTCCAGGCATTTTATCTTTGTTCACAAGCATCTCTACCATGCTCTGATTAAAAGACGCATCTCAAAATCAGCAGAACAACTGATCTAACCAATATCAGGCTCCAAATACAAAATACATTTTATAGAAATGTGTAATATTTAATTACTAATTAAGTGTCGATAAAATTCACCATTTCTTGAAACTTATTGTTTTTTTCGGCCCTGATATTAATTAGAAAAGTTGTTTTTTTAACTTTGAGATAGAACTTTTAGTCGTCGCAGAACGGCGAACTTCACCGTGTGACTTGCAGATGCGTCACAGATATGACACTGAGCTGAAATAGCCATGATTAGGCTTTTCCAAAGGAGGATAATATATGTGCAGTATTGCATCAAAAATATGTTTTCTTACTTTTTTTATTTTTTTAAAATAATTCATAAATTTATCGGTCAATATTATAATCTCAACTATCAAGTCTATAGAAATAACTAAGAGATCTGACACCTGAATAAGAGGGATGGACAGGCACCCATTTTACCTTGGAAAATTCCAAGTGCCACCTCCACTTTGTAAGAGTGGGGATTCGGTGTATACAGAATATTGTCAGCAGCTAAGAGGTAACGGACAGTTTTACTTCCCACCAGAGCCGCGTGATGAGGCTGGGAATAATGACTTTCCCAAAAAGGAAAAATCCTTCAGCCGTACTTGTCCTCTAAATCCGATTGCTTCCTCTTGACAGCAGTTACCCTTGACAATCATCGTCTGGCCATGGTGCCACGGTTTAGGCTTCGGGACCCCTGATCGTGTGGTTTAGTCGAAATACGCGTCAATATGCTTCAAGCAATAGCAGAGACAACCTGGGAACAATCTAAAGAAGAACAACATGGAAGCAATATGGGGAGGTGCCAGGTCAAAATAATACAACTTATTGATCACAGAAGTACGATACAAAAGTCCTGGAATGTAAAGCTCGCAAATGTTTAAGAAAAACAATGCCTCACCTTTACGTAAAAGCCATATCTGATATTCTGCACAATTAGCCGTCCTGGCTAATGAATCTGTTCTAATTTGGATCTATTTGGTGCAATCTGCTTCGATCTGGTTCAATCTGCTCCAATCTCATTTCCATCAACCATCCAGGTTCCAAGATGGTCAAACGATTTGCATATTCGTTTTTTTTAATATTTAATCAATAAATCTCTAAAATGTAATCAATTGAGACCGTAAAAGGTCAAAAGTGAGCCAACTCAAATCCTAAAACAGAGGAAACTATTTACGCTTTAGATGTGTGCTAATTTACAAACTTTTTAAAAAGCAATTTGTGGAATTTAATTGAAGATATCTACTGTTTTGAATTTTGCTTCTTTGAATTTATTGTATTTCAGCTGTTTATTTATCTAAATGCAATAAAATTCATAAATTTAGGGCTAACACCCTAAAATGATTTCTCTCTTGTGAGCCCCATTAACAAAATCTTTTACGTACAGCACAATAACATTTTTATAGTACGAGCTAACACCGAAAATTGTTTTAGTTATTTTGGCTATCAGTTAAACACTTTTTTCAACTTTTTTTATACCATTTTATTTGTAACAAGTAAGACAGTCAAAAACTTTTACCTTTTTTTCAAAAGTGGTGATCCTAGTTAAGGTTGACATGCAATTAAATTTCTTTCAATAAGATAGTTCTACTGAAAACTGTTAGTGCTTCTGCCATATTGATGTTCCCAGCAACATTTGTTCCGTGAAAATTTGATCAACTGTGAGTTCTTATTTGATAACTAAGGTATCATTTAGTGAAATATCCATAAAAGTATTTGTAAAACTCATTGTTGCATTATAATGCTGGCGTCACGTCAGGGTCACCATTGTTAGCTAAATTGACTCCAAGATTTAACTAATCAAATCTCTTTTATTTATTACCCAAAGTCCATTATAAATAAGAAAACATAACAAGTTTTTATTTGGTATATATAAATTCTAAACTATATTTCTATAATTATTATAATATAATATAAATAATTAATATAGTAGATTACTTATCTTATAACTCTCATATATTTCGAAAACAACTCTGACAGCCTCCATCAGC
>JAUYWI010108394.1:0-11062 GCA_034780595.1 Parotoplana pacifica
TGTTATATACGTTTATTGATAACTTTTCATATTTATGCATTGAGATCTAATTTATAACCGAAATTGTTAATCTATGATCTTTGAAGTTTCTACAATTTAATTTTCTTCATAGTACTCTTTAACGTCTGTTTGGGGAAAGATGACTGTGAAGGTGGACTTAATGAACTGAATTCTGATAATCCTTCAAAGGAAGAATAGTTAGAATTCATCGAACTCAAAATTCATGGCACATGCAAAGCATATGGAGGATTTTGTATTGTGGGGCTTTCTCAAGGTTATCCAACTGTACTGGGATATATAAACTTTTCCTCAGGTCGTAAAAAAGTGCGATCAAATGGTATTTTCTTGATTAGGCCTGATACATTTGGATCCTGATATCGGTTTCAACTGCAAGAGTGTTTATCTACGGCAGCTGTACAATCTTGTACAAGTCTAACATCATTCATTGCCAATGGAACACGTTTCCTCACGCAATTATTTTGCTTAAAATTAATGGAAAGGATGGCAGCTAGTTAAGTTTAGTAGGAAACAGAAATATATTGTTGACATGACTGTATTCCCGGAAAAGTTCATGCTCTATTTTTGAAGATTTGACACCTTAGTTGGCTCAGAAAAAACTACCTGTTGACAGACTATGATATAAAAGTACACATGTATCACAGTATTAATAGGTGCACAACTTCTGTTGAACCATTTATGCCAGAATATTTTAAACTTGGCATTCCAACCCTAGGTGCTCCAAATGACTGCAGTGGAGTTTCATTTAATTTTGAGAAGTTTTTCATTTCCTTATTCCAGTAGAATTGGACTTTCAATTCCAAGGTTTCACTTGTACTGTACACTTTAAAATGCTGGAGTTTCACCCTAGGAATTTTATATGACACCTAAAAAAATCTCAAAAATATTGAATTCAGCAATTTCATCAGAATAAATAGCATTGCTGAACTTCCGGGAAATGTAGCCGATTTCATTTTTGAACAGGATATGGAAGAAGGACTCTATGTTTCTGCCGTAAGCTAGATTGAACCTTATGTTTATAAACAAGTGGTGGAGGGTAACAACAATTCCGTTTTCAAATGACAGTTTGAATTGTAAACTAGATGCTACTTCGCCTGATTGTATTGACAATGTTGATAATTTAATCCACCAAGTCCAATAAATAAAAAAAATTTCATCAGAATGCATTTGTACCCAGACAACTACCAAGGAATATATTTGACTGCGAAACATATTATGTAAAAGAGCTTCATAGTTTACAACAATTTTAGGAGACAATTCAAAAATTTCTGTTACTATCATGAATACCTAACTGGACAAACCTTTTGAGTGCTATAATATGAACCCCTGATTTCCAGTGTACCAAAGAGCTTTTTCAACAAAGTATTGGATAAAGCTTTTGGCTACTAAAACCTTGTCATGAACAGAAGAATAGTAATATAATATTCCAATATCTTCTTCAATTTTGAAATGGCATTTTCAGTTTTGAAGCACATTATTAAGTATGATAGAAGATAATCACCCTCTGCCGCAACTAATTGATGCTCTATTACAAATAAGAATAAATCGTCCTGAAATAAAGAATTTCATTGCAAAATCATATTCCAAATTTTGGGAGAAGTCTGGACACTGGTTAACTGATTGTGGTGATAAAATTTGCGCTAGTTCTAGCAGAAGAGCATTGTCAGCAGTTGAAAGACAGATTGGTGATGATTACATTGAAAAAGAAGAGGATGGTTGTGTTGTCAGCGATTTATTTTGTACATAACATAGTTAGGTCAGAACAGTAGCCATTTAGGTAAATGTCTACATTGTTGCACAGAAAGAACCACACACATGCTAGATACTTTTCATAAATGCATAAATTTTCGTATATAGTGTAGAGAATATGCATACTTCATTGTATTAACTGTTTATTGCTTAACATCACAAACCCTCAAAGCTTCCTACTACCAGATGTCGTCGGACGGATGGAAACAAGGCAAGTATTTAAACAATACGTATTATAAACATACCTATGTGAAAAAATAGCTAAGATTAGACATTATAAATTATGCACCAATTTACTAACACTAGACTATATTTAAAATTTAAACGACAAAGTCTAGCATTACAAAATACGCAGCATATTTTATAAATTATCTAATCTTACGCCAGTTAATACTATTGTAGTCGCTTTTAAGGCTATGCCTAAGGATTTTATAGCTAAATAGGGTTAGAATTAATTTTAGCGTTTGAGGTTCCCTCACTCCAGGAAATCTCTAACCTCTTTTGAAATTTACATATGGTTTGGAATATTAACATTTTTAGAAAAAAAACTACCATTACGCAATAGCGCTGTTTTTTATACATAACAAAATAATTTGTATCTTTTATTTAAACCGTACCCTAAGTTCAACATTGGTTTTCAATGACATTGCTGCAAAAGGATTTTCAATTATATGATTGATTAAAATCTAACGTCCAAATTAAGGTGCGGATAATTAAATTTGGCTATTAAAAACATTATTATATTTTTAATTTATCATTAAATCATATTTTGTCCGGGAAACACAAGTTCGTGAATGTTTGTGCATTATTTAAATAAATAGTTTTGGTATTGATCCTTCTTCAATGGAATCCATAAATTATGGAACATTCATATATTTTGTGAGTATCAATAATATATACAAATTTAATTTTCATTTAATTTTCTTTCTTAGTTTCCTAATGTCACATTGAATACTACCCTATAAGACAGTTATGACGAAATGAATATGTTGCCTACAAATTACAATCAAAGTTGTCTCTACAAAAACAAACTGATGATAAATTATTGACATCTCATTTTAACTTAACAAAACTTGTTTATGTTCAAAATCATTCATTGGCCCCCAAACTAAATCCTAAAGGAAAATCACTTTTGTTATGAAAAGTAAAACCCATGTAACTTCATGGTATGTAATTTTTTAGAGACCTAACCAAACAAATGTCAAATTGTATGACTACCTTCATCAGTACTTATAATACCATAATTTCTTTATGTAAAATAAAAATAGATCACATAGACTACTGTCAAGTTGATTTCTCAATATGGAACAATAACTTTTTTAAATAAAAAAAAACTTAGTGCTAGATCACCTGGTCCCTAAGATAAATTACCTATCCAATATATTCAGATTACTTTGACTATCAAAAAATCTGGCACCAAAGTAATTATCAAAAGATGACCTATTACCTAAGCAATATCATTAAATTACCTTAGCACCAAGAATAATATAATATAAAATTATGAATTTTCTATTACATAACAAATTTATTAGTAATAGTATATAATATTAGCATTTTAATAATAGCACTATTGATTATTCGATGAAATCCATGGCACTATCCTTAGGTAGGGTCATTTAAGCATGCTTTAGCTTAGGTATATAACAAGATGCACATGATTACATAGTTTTGATTTACTCTTGAAGGGATATTGTTTTTATGTTAAAGCCATATTTATATTTTTATGTCTTTTGGTTGGATTACATTCATTACTATAATGTTAGTGCTATCAAAGGCTTGACAGATTTTAATTATTTTATATTTCATATTTTGAATGTTTACTGCAGTAAAGATTTTATTCTACATATCAGTACTAATACTATTTTCTATATAATGGAAAACTTACTATTATTAGTTTACCATACATATAATAGAAAATTTGAAATTTATAATTATTACAATAAAACTTGTTATGTAATAGCCTATACCTATTTGTGAACTATACTGCCATCAAAAGGGAAAAGATCATATATGCAACAAACTAAACTTTTGGAAAATGAACAAAATGCAATTTTATGCATAACTTAGTTATTTTCAAACTAACTTGGCTGAAATTCAGCTACAAAATACTTTATATGTTTCTCTAAACTGTATTAAAATTTATTGTCCTGGGCCATATATTTTTTATATAAATATGCAAATTCTTTTTTCCTTTCTACTAATATTGTTAATTATAATTTTTAAGGAAAGGGAAATAGCCATATATGCAAAGTAGAATGTGAAATCACTAAGTAAGACATATCCAGGGTAAATTCCCTTACATAAATAGCTTAATTACTAACCTTTAAAGTTACAGTCTCTGAAAAAAATTGAATTAGTATTAACTACATTTTTATTATAGTGTCTAATTTTTGGCTATGAAATTGCTACAATTAGAACAGTTAATTATTTAGACAAAAAACAAAAAAATAATAAATCAGATGCTTAATAATTCTGTTTCATTTGTATTTAATTTATATATTTTAAATATTTTTATGTCCTAAATAAAGAAGAATGATTTTGAACTATGAAATCACAACATTAATCACACTATTTTATCTCCAATATTCACTAACTAAAAATTAATATATCACATGCTTCATATTAGTCTACTACTTTTAAATTGTCTTTTATAAATTCATAAGATCTTGAACTTATTATTTTGTAAAGGCTTAATGACAGAAAATGTATGAAAATTGTTATATGTGTGTTTATTTTAAAGTAAACTTCTAATGGTTTACTTAACTGGGTACTTTGGATGTAAAATTGAATGTGAGAAATATGCACAGTGATACAATAGAAAATATTTTATTTTTATCTTATATACAGAGTAATAGTGGAATTTAGAGAAAAATATTTTATTGTGAATATGATTATCTAAACTTTGAGTCAACAGTTAAAGCAAAAACAGTGAAGGACTAATTCAAATGATACCCTAAAGCATACTTAAAACCAGTATGTAGTTTATAAAGTTACTTTGTCAGAAGACTTTCCCAGAATGATAATTTATAAGTTGGAATAAGGTTGCAGATCACTTTTAATATATCATATTTTGAGCATTTGGTATACATTTCAGATACTTAATGTATAAAGATCACATACATGGATCAAATTTCTGTTTAGTAAAATCAAGTGATGTGAAGCTAGGTTCAGAAAATCAAGTTTGTAAAACAATTTGGTGCTATTTTGACAAACTTTTACTGACTTATTATAAGAGTCAAGTTATATGAGTTAAATCATGATTAAATTAAATTAAAAGCATTACAGTTACATTACTCATTTTAAATTAGAATTATTTTAACTAAATTTAAACTAAATTAGTAATGCACCTGTAATGATTGCACCTATGTGGCATATGCAGTGTTTTCCATTTTATTGTTTCAGATGATTTGTAATGATTATACTTGCAAAGAAAGGGAATTGACCATATGTGGCATATGCAGTGTTTTACGTTTATTGTTACAGATACTGTGTTTTCCCTTTCACAGCTATTGAAATAACAGTTAAAGAAATGGAAGCCCATCTGGCTCCTTGAGATCTTGGAACTTTTCATTATGACCACAAGATTCCTTATACAAAATGGTACTAATATCTGTACCTAACTCATTTTCCACAATATATGCATATATTGTCTTTTCCCTTTTGATGGCAGTATATATTTCACATATGTCAATACCTATTTACATTTGTTTAACTCTTTTTTACAGGAAATAGGGTCAATAAACTAAGCTAGAAATTATATATTAGTCTATTATTCCCCATGATTATAAGGAACTTTATAAGGTATTATAAATCATTACTAATATTAAAATGATATAATTAAAATTATTTTATATGTTATAATAAAATCGAATATGACCATATTGACCTCATTTCTAGTACTTGTATAGTAAAAACAATTGAAATAATAAAATTCATTATAATTATACATGGTTAATATTGGTACAAAATCTATAGTGAATTTAAAATCCCATGTTTGTATTTCTTTTTCATCCCAAATTACGAAAATGCTTTGTGAACTAGTGGAGAAACCACCAATATAATTAAATTTAGTTTGAAATCTAGAATTGCTTTATCTAAAAGCATGTCATTTCTGAATATGAGACTTGTTACATTGTGCTACCCATTTCTAAAAGATTTTTTTATTGGCAAGGTGAAGGGTAAAATGTATGAGACAATGATGAGCAGCAATGTTCTATGGGATGGAGACTGTGACTACTACAAAAGAGCAGGAAGAAAAGATGCGGGTGGCAAAGATGAAAATACTAAGGTAGTATTTAGGACTGACAAGAGTTAACAATGTGAGAAATAAAATGGTGATGGAGAGGATGACTATTATAGAATTGATTGGAAAACTGAGGGAGGTAAGGCTCTGATAGTTAGGACATGTGGTCTGAGAGATGTGGATAGATGAGTCAAAAAGATTAAGGTGGGAAGAGGAGGCATGGAAGACTCAAAAAGAAATTGGAAGACTGCATCCATGAAGATATGGAGAAGGTGGGAGTCTAAGAAGATGATGCAATGGACCACAGGAAGGTAAGGGAAATGATCTACACTGGTGACTCCACCGAAATGTGGGAAAAGTCAGAAGAAGAGTGTTGATGATAGGCTCTCCCAACATTTAGTCCTTAGTTCCTTTCTATTTGTTGTTATGAAATGTTAGAGATTTGATGATTGAGGTTTGGGATTTGAGGATTTAATTCTAGCAAGAGTAAAGTCAACTGAAGCATTTGAAGGAAATAAACTCACTACTCATCATAGACTAACTAGAAAACATATTTTCAGTAGGTGTAGTATTTTAAATATCTGGATTCCATTGTAGCCAAAGAAGATAAATGCAAATTTGTGAGAGAATCAAAAATGGTGACACAATGAATTAAAGTTACTGAAATATTGCATGACAGAAAGATCCCAAATGGTTGAAAATTGAGATATACAAAACAGTTATCAGACCTGTGCTGTACTGACCAGGAGAGATAATCAAAAGTTAGAATCAACAGAGATGTGGATGCTTAGATGGATAGCAGGTTGTTCCATGCTGAAAAGTCTGGTTTATGTAAACTAGGATGTTTCATTGACATTTTAGAGCCATTGAATTTTTAGGTCTAGACCCAGTCAAGCATTAAAAATCATTATTTCAATTTAATTTTACCAATTATATTTATCCTAAAATGACTCAATATGATGTAAAATGTCATAAAAAAACATTTTGAACCATTTAGAGCCATTTAATAAATGATAAAATACAATTTTGAAAAAAATCAAATTTTATGGCTGGCCCTGCCCTGGTATGGTGAACTTTGTAAATAAATGTGAAGCATCCAATTTTCTAATACCTTCCTAATTCTGAGACTAATATTTGAGCATAAAGGGATGTTTGGTTTAGATTTTATAGCCATTTTAGTGATTTTGGCCAAACATATTGATTTTTTTAATTATTTTTTTTTAGATTTGCAGTATTTGATTGTCAAATTTGATGTAAATATGATAAACTTTAATTTTTGGTGCTCTATGACATCATTGGCCCTGGCTTGGCCCCATTATTGATTTTTCTAAATAAATTGTTTACCCTAAAACCATTCCAAATGACCTCCTATATATCAAATTTCAGCCCAATTTATTTATGGGAGGTATGATATGTTAGGAGAGTGTTCACACCCACTCTACCAATGTCACATAGCTCGATAGGTTACCAATGGGGGTTAAGCAACAACAAAAAACAGTATAATCTAACACTAGCTTTTACTTCATATTATAATCTCTAAGTCTATACCTTCAAATCATACAATAAAAATCTAAAGTTCAGTGCTATCATTAAATCCATACTTTTAAATATTTTTACTAAGTAATCAAAATTTTGATTTTTAATCCTAGTTTTTATATCATCTACAACATTAGTTTATAAAGTGTCTTATTCTTTGTTTTTGAATTTTTCTAAATAAATTAATACAAACAATATGTAAAAGAAATATAATAAATATAAATATAAAGACATTTATATTTCTAGTCTATGCTTAAAACTATAATTTTTAAGCATAACCCTTTATAAAGTCAAATAAGAACATTCTTTAGTAAGAATAAATGACAAGTTATTTTAAAACTATAGGTAATCTAGGCTAGCTAGCTAGCCTTAATAATGTATTATAAGACTTCTGAAAATGTGCTAAATTTGGACTTCTATAACTCAAACATGTTAAAATTTAGAATAACCAAATTTGGTCAATCATTTATATTCGCTATGTTAACAAACTGATTAAATTTCATGAAATCAGTTCAGTGGTTTACAAACTGTGAATGTTAAAAGTTAGACATTTTTTAAATTGTTTTTTCTTTCATCACCAATAATTTTCCCTACACTTAAACCAAAGGGACTATATTAAAATCTGTTTTAGTTTAGTGGATTCACCCTAGCAATCACCAAAATTGTGTAATATGAAACTTTACTGAGTTATCTGAAATTTATACTAATGAAGCAGAATATAATTTAATGCTGATTACAACAAAATTGCATTAATATATTGTGGTTCCTGAAATCCACCTTTTTTAAGGTTATAAATTAGACTAAATAAATTTGAATCCTTTATTAATTTATATTGCAATATACTTTTATAGATAAAAATGTGAATAGCTTTCTAATAATCTAAACATAGATTTAGTACTATAAGTTATCCATTTAGTTAAAACTAAAATAAATGAAAGAAATTGGCCTTAAAGGCTCTAAAGATGGTTAGATCTCCCAAAACAAATGAAATTAAATATAGTTTGGTTGGTATTACTGTAATTATTTTATTAAGTAGGTAACTAGGTATTTCAGTACATAAATTAAATTATTTTGTAAGACTTTAGAGTTAACAAATATGTGGTTTAAGAAAACCAAGATTGTTTGATTATTGTTAATATGTGTACTACTTCTGGCAGCATAAATTGTATACTGTTAGTCTTTTCACCTTTGTTATTTCTAAAGTTTGACAACTATAGTTCATTTTGACTAATCTTCTTTAGATTTTTGGCACTTTGAAAATGCAATTTTAACTTTGAGGCAGTTTAGTTCTAAAACTACAAAACCGATTTCATTAGAAAGGCAACTTAATATTTACAATGTAAGGTCAATAGCATGCTGCAGTTTTAAACTTTAGTGGTAAAATATTGTAAATTCTAACCCTCCTATTTTCAAAATTTGTTTAGTTAGACAATACTTGTGGCCAATCCTAAATCTATGTGTTTTTTATAAAATTACAAATTTTAGTAGGTAATTAATTTTTAGATTTTATCAAACTTTTGCTTTCAATTTAGGCAGTTTTTTTTCGAAAACCCAGGAAACAAGAATTTTAATCATGGAGCCAATTGTTCAAACTGGGATAAATTAAATCATAGGAAAGATATACATGACTTAATTTAGAGTATTAAACATGTATTTTAATCTATCGATACTCATCTTTATGTGAAGTATAAATGGTCAAGATTAAACTTTTCATTTGATCAGTATTTTTCTAGTGTAAATTAGATCATTTGAATTCATCTTTTAAGAAAATAGTTGATAGCTTTTGGAAATTTTAAAGCATTTCATCTATCCATGTTTTTAAAAATTGAGTTAAACTTTTGCATCTACTGCTATTTCTTTAAAACAAAAACAGACATCCTTTTTTAAATTTAGTTTCTTGTTGCATTTATAAACATGCAGTCAATCTAGCCAGAGAGAAATGCCAGTCACATTGTGAATATTCTCTAAGATCCAGCTTGGTGAAGCAAAACACTGACTGTGTTCCAAATTGCCTCATCCCATCTTCATATGAATATAAACGGGCTGTCTTTTATATGAAAAATGTTCCATTAGAAAATTATTTCTGATGTCTGAGTGTATAAATTTAGAATCTGAAATACATGGAAAACTGCAATGTTTTGATACATAAATGAGCAATGAACAAAATATCTGAAATTGAATTGCTTTTGTTATAATAATTGTCCAACAACGGAACATTATTTTAGTCATTTTGATTTTATTCAGGTTTAAACCTTCATAAAAATGTCATTATAAATACTGTAAAGGAGATCAAATTGTGATAGTAAGGAAAGCAATTGACATTTTGTCTTCAACATATTTTGTTAACGAAGACCAAAACAACTATGTAAATTCATTATTAACTACCCAGTTGTCTGTCAGATCTTGCATACTAAATTTTTAGTCTACATTTTGGACCTGATGGCTTATCCATTGCTTGGTCTCTTATATTGAAAATATAGGCCAGTTAGTATTCTAGCTTTGTCAAAGTGGTTGTCTGTAGATTCTAATTATTGATTTATGGGATGTAAAAAGACAAGCCCCAAGGGAGAGTAACACAGTATACCATTGTTGTTGGAAGGGACAGTTACATAATGGTCTATTGTAATTAATAGTGGACATTGTGCATTTATTACTGAGTACTATGTATTTGTTTATTCAGTAACCTAGCTGCTTCTGCTTTAAGTCGTTGTTATTAAAATTTAATGAGAATAGAAGCAGAAACATTATGTTTTGAAAATCAATTAACAAGAATAAACAGAATTAAAATCTATATAATGTGCATGTGCCATAGAGTAATATCGCTAAGCAGCTGCCTAATAAATTATTTAATATAACTAACCTATTGAGAGACTTTAATAGAATTAAATTAGATGAAATTTATTACAGAAATTAAATATAATTCATAGGTATCAATATTAGCAGGACATCCATCTGTGTACTAGTTTCGGGTCCCTCATCTGTACAGAGTAGGATTCGAACCCTGGACCTTCTGATTAGCACGCAAGCATTCTAACCGCCGGACCACGAGCTTGCCCACCAACATCGATATTTATGAAGCCAAATGTTGTAGAGAAATGTCTATAAAACAACCTACGTATAAAGTTAAGACTGGATTGACTGAGAACTAAGTCCCAAATCTGAAGAACACTGGCCAGCAAAATTCAATCGAAAACCTCCGAACAACACGAAATAAATTACAGAAATTAAATATAATTCATAAACATCAATATTAGCAGGAAATCTGTCTATTCAGACTTGACATTATACGCAGGTTGTTTTATAGACATTTAGATTTGGCTTTATAAATACATATAATATTATTGGCCAAAAATGGCAAAAAGTGAGTTAGCTCACACCATAAAATAACTGAAATATACATAAAAGTGAGTTAGCTCACCCCATCAAATTATTGAAATAAACGCAAAACTGTGTTTGCTTTTTAAGTAATAAGAATTTACATGAGCTAACTACTTTTTTATTGTTTAAACTAACTTT
>JAUYWI010108405.1:0-11062 GCA_034780595.1 Parotoplana pacifica
TATGCTAATAAAAATTTAATTATTCTATAAATCTTTTATTATTAAAAATCAGGTGTTACTTAAAATTCACCCTGTATGTGTAGTGCAGCATTTTGTGTTTTTATAGTCGTATTGTTATTTACATTATTAAATGCTCAAATAACTACAATGTTTAATGTTTTCTAATTAGCTACCTGATTATAACAATTGCCAACGATAACAGCATGCGAAAGATGCAGCTGGTAATCAGAACCGTTGCCGATGAATAGTCGAGTCAATGATTTGGACAGTGAACGTCCACTACTTGACAACTGGTTTTCTGGCAGCAGACGTCGCGACACTTGAACTGGAATGGTTGCCGGATGATGGCGTGGAGAGTGGTGGTGACGCGGAGAGAGGACCGGATTAGAATAGAGTGACAGCCCACTGTCAGAGGAGAGGAACTGGCGCATCTCCTGAATCACTAGATGCCAATCTTCCATATCTGGTGCTGAAGGAAACACTGTTCGATAGAGATCAATTTCATGGCTCAGTTCCTGAAATATATGGCATAAATCCAACTATGCAATACTCAAATGAGCTAGGTATATGAAGCACTGAACCATTGCGATGGAAAGAAGAGTGAGACTCCGAAAGAAAAACAATTCTTAACACAACAAGTGATTACAAAATGAAACAACTATAGCGATTGTTCCTCTCTTATGAAATATAGGAAAATTTTATATTGCTCAAGCTGTAAAAATGCCTGGCCGAAAGGCCGAAACAGCTGTCCTGGACTATCATTAACGAGTATTATAAATAAGTAGTATGCTTTTATAAAATATACCTGTTTTTTATTATTACTCGTATCACAACAAGTGATTATAAAAATAACCTGACGTTGGAATGAAAGCAGCAAGTTGGCAAGATAACAATGGACAGAAAGTAAAACTTGACAAGTGGAGAAGAGTTTGCTGAACTGAGAAACCTCAATGTAAACATGGCACGGATTGGAGAGATCGAGGTCATCAAAATGGAATTTCGAGTCCAATTAAAGGATAATAATAACCATAACTTTGTTATCTATGTAATATTTAGATTGCTTAATAGAAAAAGAGAAATAAGTATCATTGTACATAAAAATGGTAGTTAAAGAGAATCATAAACAGAGGAAGCGAATTGTGCTCATTTTACCAGCCACCCAATAGTATTTAGATGGCTAAAGAAGTAGTTTGAAGAAATCAAGAATACTGACTGATGACAAAATGGCCAATCTACAAATGATCACCAACTTTAACAACAAGAATAAAGTTTTCAGAAATGCGGACATTCGTACTGAAATAATTTCGTGTACCCTATGCCCTTTCTCGACTATCTAAATTATAAACAAATGTGGAAATATAGTTTATAAATGGCAAAGGCATTTCAATATAAAAAATGGAACATCAAAAAGTAAAAAATAAAGTTTATTCATCCATAAATCTGAGAAGGATCCGGCAACAATATACATCTATTAAAGAAAATAATAAATATGAAAGTGTTATGGTGTGTGTGAAGAGCTACAAGCTACACCGAATGTGTCTCTTCACTTCCGTATCACTTGATAAGTAAGACAATCTGCGAACATGAGTCTAAGTGGTAGAAGTATAATTTCTTTTAATAAGTAGAAAGACTCCACAATAATGTACGTAATACACCCCACGCATAATATATGATCAAACTGATATTGTACTCTATAAATATGAGGATAAGTCTGACAAACCCGAATCAGATCACGTGCCAACTGCATCTTCTTCAGCAAGAAGCTCACAACAATGTACCGAACGTAGAATCGCAGTTTCTTGATCATAACATCCGAACTAAAAATTAATATATAACCCCATTACTCGCTTAATTAGTATTAAGGATACAAGTGACGAAAACACCAAATACAAATACCTCTTCTAGTATTCTAAATTCAAAATCATTAATTAGCCATATCTAGACTTAGAAGTAGTATATCAATAAATTGATTAACGGACAGTATATGCAGAAAATGGGTCAACATAAATGTTAGTTGTCACCAGTTGTGCACCAACTTATAAGTGTTGAGAGGTTGTTCAGGACTAAGATCATCCAAAATAAAATAACATACAAAAGATTCTGTTCTAACATGAGATCCATTTACAATTTGCTAAATTACATAAGAATGTCATTAGCTTCTTTTAAAACAAACTATGCTTATAAATTAAAATTGCGTTTCTTTCGTTAATCAATAACTTTCAAATAAATCTTGAAAACTCTGTACTTGAAAATTTATAAATTTAGTGGATCCATGGTGAAAAGTAAAAAAAAAACAATATTATATTATGTAAAACTTCTTTGAAAAAAGTGGTAAAAAGTTATCAATATAGAAAAAGTCGCGACAGAAATTATCGTATAAACATAAAAAATATGCTTTAAATGAGAAATGAGGTAAGACTATTACGTACAGATGTAGAATTTAGCTATATTGATATCTTGTATCTAATTCTTTTAAATTTATCAATTTGTTCTTGCTGGATCTCAGAGTAAACACAAAATCTTCCATAACTTCCCCAAAAGGTTATCAGGTGGTGAAAAGTCTGGTAATCGTGGTAGCCATTCAATCCAACTATTGACGTTTATATGAAGGCAATATCGGCAGAAAATAAATTAAAATTTTCTTGAAATTAATTTGTTGATTTGTTTTAGAACAGTTGTGTTATGAAAAGAGTGACGGTTGTCACATAAAAATGGTTTAGACTCACAACTGAGGATCTTAAGCCCCGCACCATATTTCTTGTCATTGTTGTATATTCTCCATTGTTGACCGGATTGTTTTATGGTTGCTTTCAATTTTTGGTTTTCGGATGCACTAGATAGTAATTTCAGTATCAAGCTTGACTGACCATCTTATCATGTTTCAACTTTGGTGTAGAACAAGATGCACATGATTAAATAGTCTTGATTCGATCTTGAAAAGTTGTTGTTTCTATTATAAAGCTATATTTCACACTTCCTTGGTTAAATTATTTTGAATTTTATGTTATTACTGTCGAATGCTTGCCAGATGTTTTATTTTAATTTTTGTATGTCTGTCTTATGTAAAGATATTATTCTTCAAATAGTTCTCTTCTTTGAATAAATGTACATTTAAAATTGAAATATACATACTTAATTACTAACAATATTAATTTTCATAAACTTGTCAATTTTTCAGAAAACGAGTTTTGCATTGAACCTCTTCATATGCTGATTCCATAAAAACGACTTTAACATATACATATATAGTACCTGCAGAAGTTTGTTTTTCTACAACTAAATCTATACAATAATGTAATTACAAGTAACATTTTCCATTACATATGAAATTTACTGTTTTACGACTAATTACATGCGACCTTATAAATTTTATTATATTTTTCTTATGGACCCATATTCTTCGACAAATAAAAGTTTAGATCACTTCATGATGACCTTTAGAATGATATTATTTGATAAACAAATTAGTTATAATATGAAGATAAGTTAATATAAGCTTCCATCAAACGTGTTATCTTCAGTTTATTTTAATTTTAAAAAAGGCCTATGACGTCATCAATAAACAATGAAAATTCCATAATCTTCAACATGATCATATTGAACCCTAATGTACAAAATGTGATACTATCTTCAAAAGCAAAAGCTACTTTTTCATCAGTAGATAATATTTGAGTTGTCATGTGTATGTCACAGCTACTATTTTATAGATAAAATAAATATCTTCATCGTAGTATTATTATACCGTCGGCTATTCCGCATATACATCCAGTTAATTTGTTTTCTGTTGGCTATCGAATATATTTAGTCAATTAATTGCTTATTGTTTTCTAATATAATACAAAGAGTTCGATTCTAATAAAACTATTGTGTTGTGTCGAGAGGAAAAGAATATTCAAGACTAAATGTATCCCATAGGATCTGCCCCTAGTATGTTCTCTAGACACCCTTGATTGATCCACTAAAAGCTTTATTTAGACTACACTCAGCCATGGATGTACAATCAAGAAGCGATGTGCCACCCCTTGACGCACGCACGCACGCTGGATATTAATTACCTATGTAATAACAGTTGGTTTTTAGGCATGCAAGCTCACCTTGGTTCATTGATCGCTTCTGAATAATAGTTTCTGATATGAATCGCTGCATAGAATGAGAAGGCTTCTTGGAGAAAATCCGTTTCACTTGTCTTCAAACTACAAACAAGTAGAAATAAAACGTCTACATTAATTCTTACATGCTACCCATATTTGTCACTCTATAAATTTCAAAGGAGTTTGAAATAAAAACTTTCAAGTCATTTCCAAAAGCCCTCTCCTTCAGATAACAAAAAAGTTGGTATCATCTATATTCTAAAGTAAAGTTATTTCGAAACCATAATAGCCCTATGTACTGATCTCATTATAAATGATCAATTAAATATAAACACCAATTACAACTGCTTATAATACTCTCCTAAATACATTAAAATCATTGTTTAAGACTATTTACCAATCGAATACACAAAGTAACAATAAATGACAAATTTTACACAACTTAGAACAAGGCGTGTCCCAAAATAGGACCTTAGTCGTTTACTTCAAATACTGCATCTCTTGATAAATCTACATAAAATATCATTCCAGATGATATTCAACTTGATTACTAATAAGATTGAAATCTGTATTAAATATAATTATAACTAGGATGTGCAAGTCTACGTACAGGTGAAAAATAGTAAAATGAAAGAACGAAATATTCACGAGAAAACTAATCCATTTTCTCCCAGATATGCTGAAGGTATACCCACAATTCATCTGGACAGTTTAAAATGATCGAAATAATAACATCAGCAAAATTTATTGAATAAAAAGTCTATAGATAAAATGAAAAGTTTTCTTTTTTTAACCCAAATTACCTAAAATATTTCATTCGGTCTTTTATTACTAAGGGAAACACACATACAATAAAAGAGGTTAAGTACTGATCGTTCATTTTGTCTAAATTAGGAAAAGTAAACATTTCATCATGTGTCTCTTGCTGAAGTAGGTACTAAGATAAACCTATTTTTAGATTTTAGTCGCTAATTTGAGCTTATCTACCTCAGATAGGATAATTTTAACCCTCAATATATACCAATGAATATATATTCCAATCAGCTGATAAATCAAAAGCAGTTTGCCATAGATATGACAAAAATAACGACAGATGTCAACAAAAAAGTAAATGTCAACATATTCCTGGATATACTTATTGTTTGAAATCTTAAGGAATCTATCTTGGTTGGTGTTTTAACCATTTCAAGGTCAAGGGTGAAAGTTATTTCTACTATGCAGTGATGCAAATAAAAAGAGGATAGTACAGATAGATATAAGAAAGAAAATTTAAGGGCAATTATAAAACATAAAAAATGTATTTTTAATAGTCTAGAACTTTCAAAAACCGAATATACAAAATTTCACAAAAATTTAAAAAACAGAAGCTGGAGCTATGAACCTACTAATACCGATAAATTTAATTAAAATCTTCTCTTGGAAACCAGTATTGTTGCAGTTAACAGATATGAGAGGTGTCCCAAAGGTAACGAGACAAATGCTGTTTTCCCTTTTAAAATTTTATCTGTAGGTGGTAAGTAATAAGAATATAAATTTCATGTAAAAGTATTCATTAATAAAAAAAGTTACTGTAATTTAAAAATCGTAAAAATTGAGCTCTCAATGAAATAAATTTTGATAAAAAATTAGGTTAATTTTACTTCAAAAGTTTATGCAAGGTCATCTGTGGTTTTTTATATAGTCCCCATACATATGAATGCATTTTGTCCATCGAGATACCAGTTTTCTTACATTGTCTCTGAACCAGTCTTTTGGAATGACTTTAAGGGATATCTCCTGTTCGATTCTCCAACTCTTGCTGTGATCCAAAGCGGTGTCCTCTAAGGAATGACTTGAGATAGGGAAACAAAGCGAAGTCACAAGGAGAAAGATCAGGACTCTATGGAGGGTGGGGAAGTTGATCCCAAACGAATGTTCGAAGTTGATTCTGAGTCACCTGGGGTCTTGCATTTTCATGCAGGAGCAAGGCACCAAGGGATCGTTTTCCAACACGACTATGATACATACGATCATGAACGTCTTTCAGAAAATCACAGTTAATCAGCATTGATTGTCATATTATCAATATGAACGATGTCTTTGTCGTCCCAAAAGCATGAAAGCATTATTTTTGCCTGATGAGCTGTTGTCTTCGCTTTGATGGGGTAGTAACGCCTTTTGGTAGCCATTGTTGGCTCTTCTCCTTAGTCTCCTGATCGAAGAAGGGCAGACAAGTTTAATTCATAGTAATCAATCGATTCCAGAAATCCTCTCCTTCTCGTTGAAGCTGCTCAAGATTTTCTTGTACACACTGCACTTTCCGTAACTTCTGATCATTGTTGAGTATTCAATGAAGCCATCGTGCACTAAGCTTACTGATTTGCAAGTGATCCTTGAGAATGCGATGAACAGCACCACGTGACATTCTCCACCTCACCTCAATTTTTCGGACAGTACACCTGGAATCTTCATCAATGAATTATTGGACATAGAAAAACCTTAAACGCTGGCTGGCTGCACTTTGATGTCTATGTGTCTGTACATTAGTCTTTTATCTTTATTTTGAAAATACATTTGCAACATTTTTTTTTATTTAATGATTTTTATATTCAATTTTAACTGATAGTGGCCTTCATAATACATTTATTTTGAATTTTGGACTGTATCAACAAAACATTTTCAGAACGATGTAGGGTATACTTATGTAGATATTACTTTTCGCGTAGATAAGCAATATGTAGTTTCAAAGCCAATAGTTGACCTGTCTAGCTTCAGGGCAATTTATCAATTGGAAAAGAGTCCAACATCTTCCTTTGGAACATTTTTTCAGTAGCAAGCAGATACATTTATCAACTTCCAAAGTACATAAATATAAAATTACACAAGTTATATTAAACTCAGTTTTTGTTTATTTTTACATATAGAAACGGAGCACATTAATTTATCCATGCAAGCAATTAGTTGTCTACTAAAAATATATTGAAATTGATGAGAAAAAGTAAAGTTAACAAGATTAGGTATTGGAAATCGTAGGTGTGGCTCAAATTTGATCGATAGACAATTATTTCTTTTTTAAAGTAAATTGGGGGAAAATGAATCTAAGCTAGTCACCAAATAAACGATATAGAGCAATGTAGGTTGGCACTTACTAATGATGATAATAAAGTTACAAATGTCGGAACTTACTAGTAATGATAATAAAGGAACTTACTAGTAATGATAATAAAGTTGCCCAATCTTAGATGCTATGCCACCGATTTGCCATCTTTTCAGGCCATAGACATCAGTGAGCAGTGATCGATGGTCCTGCTGAAAACGCCAGACTCGCGTATATAGCTCAAAGGCACGATCAAAGTGGACCTGCCACGATTTGTAACCAAATTGTGGTAAGTCGCTAAAGATAGACATAAAAATCATTAACTTAAAAACTCTTCAATATCAGTTGATTTCTAGTGGCTCCTAAAGAGCCATTTGAATAAAATTTGGTACAAAAGTAAGTAGCTTAAAAAGATTCATCAAAAAAAAACTAATAAAATTCAATAATCGTGTTGATCTGCTTCATTTTTGTTTTGTTTTGTATAAACAAAAATGAACAGATCAAAGAGTTGTCCAGGAGGCTTTTCTTAAAATTATGTTGTAATAAAAATACTGACTTTATTAACTAAAATAATCTTTGTTCCTTTTGGCAAGTGATGAACATTTTCATACCAAAGATGTGTGCATTAAAATATAATCCATAGAAGAAACCAATAATCAAATTAATCTAAGTAAATAATTGGTTATACGTAGTGCCATGAAAATCTATTGATATGATTTTAATTTTTTGTATGAAATATCTATGGATAAGATAGGTACATAAACAGTTGATATGGATTTCATTGTACTTTGAATATAAAGAGTTTAATATTCAAATTTAAATATCAAGTAGAAGGTGTTCCTACAACTGTAAAGTAAAATTTAAAATTTCATAAATTTGTATTGTATAGCATTTATTCACGATGGCTGCAAATTTTAGTGACTGAAGCACGCTGATTTCAAATTTCTTCAAGAATAAATAGATCATCCTCTGACATCATTAGTCTTCTATTACAACAAGGGTATGGTGCTGCATCAACTTAAAAAAACGTGCTATTTACTTTTAGATAGGTAAATTCAAAAGAGGAAGAACTTCTGTTTATGACGCAGAAAGATTCGTCAATAATTTATGTTTTATGATTATTGTGGAATTGTGCTTGTAGACGATCTCGAAAAGGGTCAACGTTTGACTGGACAGTACTACAAAAGTCAGAATAGTGGCTTCTTCAAGACAATGCACTGATACACCAAGCAAATGTTGTTCAGGAGACAATTCAAAGACGTGGCATCCAAAAGCTAACCCATCCACCATACAGTAGGTACTGATTTAGCCCCTTCAGATTTTCATTTTTTATTACGACCTGCTCAGGGTTAGAAGCTCACAATTTTTCAAGTCTTCTAAAGAAGAATTTAGCTGGGAAAACTTTTGACACACCTTAAACACTCAGAGAGTTTGTAAATCAACGAAATGAAATTGGAGATCAACATTTTTTAGCAGTGTACCTATTTGAGGAACTCCACCAACATTGGGAAAAGTGCGTAGCTCGGAATGGATCTTATGTTGAGAAACGCTCTTAATATATTTGTTGTACCTATTACATTCCTCCCATTATAGAAATAAAGTTTGGTATAGGTATGTACCTACCAATTTCAAAGCCAACAATATTTCAAATATTTTTATTTCTTATTTTGAATGTTTGCTGCAGTAAAGATTTTATTCTACATATTATATCATGTAAATCATTATTTAAATAAAAAATAAAATAATTTGTATTTGTATTTTAAAATATAGGGTGTAATAAAAATACATAAGATTAGAGAACAACTTATTAAAATAGTTTTACTTTCGAAACTCTACACTGAGAAAAGAGTGGAGAATATATTGTTTATTTTTTAGTATAATTTTTCTATCTTGGAAGAATCTGTAAATATAAATTGTATGGAACGTATGTGACTAGTCATTGTGTTAGTAATATACTAAGCCAAATAATGTTAATAATAAACTTTGATGTTAACTTTTTGACTATTAATCTGTATTAGTGTTAGTCTTAGACTAATCCATATTTAGTTTCCCACTTTGACCTTAACATTTCTGACCAGTCACTGTCAAGTCAAGACATTAATGTTAGTCTTGGTATTAATTTTAATACAATAAATAAGTCAAAAACTGTATGCTATTTTTATATTCTTAACACTAATCCCTAGTCAACTAACACTTAGTTGCGGTCAAAGTTTCAGATTAAATGGGTTTCCATGATTAGAAAGTTATTTTCTATTTTGTTTTAAAATGCAGAGAACATATAACTATTTATTTGTTGTATCTTGTAGATTGAACATTAAATTGGGAAACACATCTTGGCCATGTAAAAATTACTTTATCCAAGTAAATACCAGCTATATACAAAATAAGAAACTGTTTAACCATTGTGAATAAAACTCAGGTATATTTCCTAATTAAAAGAACTATATGGAGTAACATATTATAGCAAATGTAACCTAAATAAATCGTAATAGCTGCAAAAAAAGATACTATTTTCTATAGACGTTAAAGAAAAGACAAATAAAATATATAAGAATAACAAATAATCAAAGATCTTGTCAAACCAGAAAAACCAAAAGTTTATTTATGAAATTGTAAAAATTTATATAAAATTGTAGCAGATTCAAAAAGGATAATCAAAACATAAGCAATAATTTTGAATTATTTAACTGCCTGAATTAAGATGATTATCTCAATGAATTTATTAAAATGATAAGCCACAATTTTGCTAATATATGAGACCATCTATTGTATTTACAATATTTAATTGTACATATACAGTAGATGAAAATAGGCAAACTATCAGTCACAAGTGCACCAAACTCTTTGTTTACTTTTATCATACAAAAAAAGTGTTTTGAACACCTAGTTTGTCTAGAAAAATGAATAAATATTTTCTCTATAAATGACCAACAGTTTGTTTCTTCAAAAACCTATTCATTAATGGGTTTATACCACCATCAGTAATTAGACTTTTAAAAACTTTTGAAAGTTTCTAAATCAGCATTTTCACATAATAATTTGGCAGGTGGGTGGTGGTCAAAGCCTAAGACATCAAAATAATATTTGTAATCTAATACTCACATGACACTAAATTATTAGAATAAATAAAAATAGAATATGTAGATTTAAAAAATAATAGTTATTCAATATCCAAAACATGACTATAATCCACAAATAGGCCAAATGGCAAAATAGATGACAGTTTTATATTTCATAATATGATGACATAAAATTGTGGTGCCTCATCAGTAATGGGGGGTAGTACTACGCCCTAACTATTATTGGAACTTTGTACCAGAATGTAACAACCAATTTGGATAAAAATTGGAACTAGATATAAGATGAAGATTGTCAACTTTTGGTATAAAAAAATTTAAGGGTTCAACTCCCCCACAAAAAAATTCACATGATCCCCCTCTGAAAAAATTAAGTTACATATAATTTGGGGAAATGTACTTTTTACATACAAATCAATCATGGTGCCTACTACTGTTGACATGTTATAAAATTTGATTTATATATTCAAACATCATTAATCAAGATATATTAGATATATTATGGGTTTATGAAAATATTTATTCTTGTGCCAGGATACAACCTGATACCTTTTTTTTCTAAACTTTTTGTTTTGTGTATTAAAATTCTAACAGATAACTCATTTTGAGAATTCACTCAATGGTATCCCAAGTACATGGAGCTTATTTGAAATTCTTATATATCAGGGCTGTAGAAAGTGGGGCGAATGTGGCGAACAGTTCGCAGATGCCCTCAATAAATGTTTGCCCCCACCCCCCCCCAATAATGAGCATACATTCTAGGTCCAAAAACTTTCAGCGTGTATAGCCATGTATAACTGCCACTGCCCCCCCAAAAT
>JAUYWI010108416.1:0-22005 GCA_034780595.1 Parotoplana pacifica
AGTCTTTTTATTATTGCTCAACTTAGTCCATTCTGTTAATTGTGGTTTGTATTTCAGATCCATGTATTTCGCATAATTATGTATGGCATATACTGGATAATTTCGTATTTTCAGGCAATTAATAATCTGATGTGATTTGTATCCATTTTTTGCAATTTGGGTGATCAAGAATCCACTGTTTTCTTAAGATATGCAGGTACTCAAGATACAAAATTTAGCCAACTTGACTGAACAAAGTCAGAATGATGCCATTCTTTTCTTGGTGGATCAATTTTAGCTAGCTTTGAAGTTGGAACTGATGTGTCCTGAACATTCTGGACAGTCTCGTTTTCTGGTGAAAAGAATTTTATGTATTGTTGCAATTAAATTATCAGCATTGTCAATACAATCATGCGAAGTAACAGCCATTTCACAATGCAAACCATTGTTATTTGAAAACAAAGAATTGTTGTTACCTTCCAAAAGAATGTCATTTGAAAAAGAAGTGTTGCTGTTACTCTCCACCATTTGTTTATAAACAAAAGGTTCAAACCTGGCTTACTGCTGAAACATAGCGTCCTTCTTCCATATCCTGTTCAAAAATGAAATCAGATACATTTGCCGGAAGTTCACAATGATTCTGATGAAATTGCTGAATCCAGCATTTTTTCAATATTTTTAGATGATGTCAGATAACATTCCTGGGGTGAAACTCCAACATTTTTAAGTGTACAAGTGTCAAACCCCCCATCAAGGTGAGACCTTGAAATTGAAGGTCCAATTCTACTATGGAAGAAGGAAATGAAGAACTTAAATCTTCACTCAAAATAAATGAAGCTCCACTGCAGTCATTTGAAGCACCTGTTAGAAATAGTTCAACATAAGTTGTGCACCTATTAATACTGTGATCCATGTGTGGTTTACATCATAGTCTCTCAAAACGTAGTTTTTCTGAGCCAACTGAGGTACCAAATCTTTAGAAACAGTAAATTTCTGGGGAAAAATTTTGTAGTGAATTTTACTTTTGAAAAAAGGGGGAGGGGGTCTAAAATCAGACTTGTCCCCCCCCCCGAAAAATTATAGCTGCTCAGGTATGTGTCTGACCCTCTGAAAAATAAGTTTGGGCCAAAGTGCCCAAAATGTAGTAATTTCTAAAAAATCTATCCTGAAGTCAATCATAGAATTGATTAATATTTTGTAGGCATTACCAACTCCAGATATCCGTCATCATCAGCCTTTATAAATTCTTGTGCAACAGTACAGGGTGGCGCACATAGATATACCCGTTAACAACAGTTACATATATATGTAGATGCATGTGTAATATGAATTCCTTCATACACGAGTATATGGGCAATTTTTATATGAAGAGGTTCCAAAAAAGCATTACGAATTCTAATTATCTATCATCATCATACCATATAAAAGTTCCTATGCAACAGTGTAATTCTTTTATTTATAAAGAAATTAAAAATGAATTCATATGAACACAAGAACTTTTATGACCGGAGTTTTGTTAGGAAAAATGACACATTTTAATTTCCTTATGAAATACAGGCACTTTTTTGAATTCCTCATTATTTGACGTATCTATTCTTTATCTCATATTGCCAAGTAACAGGCCATAGATTTATGCAAAATCAAAAATTGAGATCCACTAATTTTGGAACCGGCCCGGCCAACATGTTAAATGAATGTTTCTCAAATTCAATTTTAGGGAGTGCAGTTATTCCAAGCTACTAGAAATGAATTATATATATATCAAAAAATCCCCTGAAACTCTATCATGGTGGGCCTTCTAGACCATCAATTACTAAAGTGAGGCATCCAATTATTTAATACACTATTTTTAATGCCTTCCTAATTTGGCCAAGAATGTCCATAAAATTGATAATCAACATTGTTCTCGGAAAATGTTTGCGGATTTGTGCCATTGAATGGACCTATACACCCAATTTGAAGTTATCGGCTCATAGCTCGGTGGTCATATTTTTTTTTAAATTCGATCGATGAATCTTTCCAAATTTTAGCCAGTTTCCGATCTATAGAACAGGCTTGAGTCTCTTTTTGGTATTTGATGAAATCTTTTCTGAGGTAGCAGGTGCACGAACTTTATCTATTCTAATACCTGTCTTTTTGTCTGAACTACCGTTTGTGGTTATTATGTTTTGGGGCCTGGAGAAACGTATGAATTGTTAAAAAATTAGGCATAACGTTAGTTGACTTTATCCTTGCATCCCTTTTGTTTCATTATACTTTATATAAATATGTAAACATTTTACATTATCGGACTGAAAGCAGAACTTTGTAATTCTTTTTTGTCTTATGTATTTATGATAAAATGTCTTACTTTTTCAGTGTTATCAGGTATCAATCCATTTTGCGTAATAACCAATCCTTTGGTATAAGAAAGACAACAATATAAGAAACAAAATGCTGTAAATATTAACGATCTATTTAGTAATTGCCTCATTTTTTCCGACGTCGTAGTTCGCTCCTACTCTTTCAACTTTCAACTAAAGATGCCACATATTATACCAGCAATGTCATTCTATTCTATTAGCTAATTTTCGAACAAAACAATAATTTTTGACTTATTATTGGAAAACTTTAAACTGCATTACGATGGCTTGATTTGTCGTGCTTGACAAATTAACTTTGTTCAAACGATGAAGATTAGGTCTAGTACCTATCACGAGTAATTATATTACAGGATGTACAGATATTTACTCTTGTTCCCCGAGGAATAACAATGGTTTGAGTTCCTTATTTGTATATTTACACAAACTTATTTTTTTTAGATTAAATCAACCACATGTACAGGAACATAATGAGTGTTTATTATCAGCATAATTGATCATTTCAAATTGAATAAAAACCATTCACTCAGTGGTGTTCTAAAATTTATTTGAAATATTAAATTATGTGTTTTGACGAGGTAGGTATAGAAATTTGATTTTTGACATATTGATAATACTTTGGTTAGTTTGTAATATGCCTATTTACAGAATTGTTTTCGAATAAGTTAGTAGAAAATATCAAAAAATTGTCCCCCAACAAAACATCCTACCTATTTTGTTCCAATTAGGAATCTATTAGCAAATTGGATGCTTAACTTTTATGATTGCCGGTCTCAAAAAGTGATATGTTCAAGTTAAACACTGATGTGCAAATCCAAGAACGATTCTTATAGAAAAAGATCAGTTTTTCCTCATTTGAGCCAACTTCAATTTTTCAGGGGCCGCCACAAAATCAGATATCGGTTTGATCTATAATCAGAGTGGTCCAAATGTGCATTTGTCTCTTTTCCAGTTAAAAATGCACGTATTTTCAATGGGGAATGTTTTGAAATCTATGTTTTTATGATTCTTTCTAAAATACATTTTTAAATCAAAATCTAACGAGTGCCATGTTTTGAAACAATAGGAATTTTTAATTTATATTTGCTCTCTGGTTTGTATGTTGAACAATGGCGTTTTTAATATTACCAAATACCTAGTTGATCTCATTCATCTTTGACAAATAGGAATGATTTTTTTAAAGTATATTATTACAAAATTCGCCAATTTCTCTTTTCTGACAGAGCTGTTACGTGAGCGTAAAGACCATAACAAACAATAGATTTTCCCAAAAGGGAAAATTGATATGTCAAGCATGTATGTAGCTAAATATTTCCAAATCTCCACTGGAAAATTTTAAGATGCTACCTGTCTAAAATGGTCTTTTTAGTCTCTGACACAAACACAAGTTTCCAGACTGCATCATAATGCAAGTCTTCTCATATATTATCAACATCCATGGACTACCAAATATTCGGGAATCCAGTGGATATGCAAATTTCAAATCTTTGTTAGGTTGTGGGAATTTTTCAATTTTAGTTTCAAAATATAACCAATGATTAGAAAGAATTTGGAAAAAGAATATTCCTATGGTATTTTAACGCTTTTTTATTATTCTTGAAATATGGTTAGGTATTAAACTGGTCATTTACAGTAACCAATAAAGGGCTACTGGCAATCCATGCATCTGCTCTAAGTATGAATTAGTAAAAAATCTAATCGTGTTTTGTATTTTAACATCATACCTGTATAAGTTATACTAAGTTTACTGTTTTATTTGCAAATAAAATTCTATAAAAAATATGTACTAATTGTATCTAAAAATCATTATTTTGTTAATGAAATTGTGATATAGTCCTTAATTATTCGCTCACATAATTAGAAATCATTTATTTCCGACATAATGAAGATAATTAAATCCAATTTCTTGTGATTTTATTGCTTCAGAAGTTATAAACAAATCGCTAAAGAATTTGTACCTAATACAGATTAAGAATCTTCTAAATCGGCTTAAGATAATGATTTCTTTAACATTACTCCAGTTATACATACATAGTTGCACCTATCACCTATAAGATTGATCTATTGTTAACTTTTATTTAGAAAATCATCATTAGATTTACTTGGTGAACTTCAGGTTGCTGATAATTTAGAACATTATTTCTATCAACTTAGACAAATGCTAATTTGTATGCAAAACAAAATACCTGAACCTGCCGTTCACTCTTTGTCGTATACAGTGCGAGAATTTTACCACATTCAGCAATCAAATAAGAGTGTATTACTACCAAAATATACTGTGTAATATATAAATTTACATACACACATATACATTGTACGTTTAAGAATTTGAATTAAACGTAACTTTTCACTTCATCAACCAACAAGCAATGTTCAATTATTAAACCCTTTCTAATAGTGTTGTGATATTTATGAGAAGATTTGCTATCCACACTTCTATTTTTTTGAGTTATCTATGAAATCACAATTACCTGTTTCTTTGGAACTGATTAACAATTAAACTTTCAATTCTACAAAATATGACTGACAACAATGGTTCAGATATCCCGACCATAGAATTGTTTATACGATCTTCTCCATCTGACAGAGATGACATAGGCGCGTGCCCGATAAGTCAAAAATGGTTCATGGCTTTTCTGGTTCTAGTAGATAAAGGTTATGTGCATTTACGACTGACTTGTGTAACTATAGAAAACCCGCCGAAATCTTACAGTGCTCTTGATGTTGGCCGACGCCTTCCTGTGGCGGTAGTGGTAGACGGCTGTGATCCAGACTTGGGCCATTCAATGGCTGGACATATTGCAGATACTGATGATGCCATTGAAACTCTTATGAATCGATGGAAATGTCCGAATCTTCAGACACATTCCTCTGCCTTTCATGTCATTGAAGATCTGTATCGGAATTTTAATACTTTCCTAAAACATAACAATGCAAACCCAATGCAATTATCCTTAAATAAATTGGAAAGTTACTTAAATAGTCGTGTACATGAATATAGATACTTAGAGGGTGATGATATTAGTTTTACAGACTGTCAGTTAATGCCTAAATTGCAGCATCTCCGCGTGACATGCAGTGAATTTAAAAAATTTGAAATTCCCGCTGAATTCCGACATATTTGGATGTACATAAACAGTATGTATAACACACTGTTGTTTAAACAAACTTGCCCTGCAGATAGGGATATTCTGAATCATTATTTTGATAAAATTAGACCACGCCCTAAAGGAATCGCTGCACCTATGCTGCGCAAAAAATCCAGTACCAACACCATACCACCAGAATATTTGCAGGATCTCTATAAGGTGAATAAGTTAACAATATTGATTATAAAATACCTATATACAATTTTTGTTGATTTATTTAAAAAACTATTTTTATGCATGTAGTTTGGTGCGTTATAGAACATTCAAAATAATTAATATGGTAACTATAAAGTAGGAATCATTACTTTAGTAACTTTTACTGTCTATTTCAGTAAATTTTGATAGGTACTTGGCTGTTAGGTGGGACCAATTACGACACCTTTCTCTTTGTGTAAATTATTTTTTCCTGCTAGGAAACAACCCTAAGAATATTAGTAAATACTTTTTTCGTAATATTGAAAATTGTTTGTTTACAGAACATAGATCCAGCAAAAAGACAAGATCTTTCCTATGACAGCACTGATACGATAGTGAACAACAACAACAACAATAATAAAGAAGATCAAAGATCTTTCAAAGAGAATTATCACGTAAGAATATAATATTTCATTTGTAACGATAAGATATTGGATAGCCGTATTAATATTTCGCAAATTTTAGATAATTGGAAGTTGGCAATTAATTTTCTTTCATTCATAATATTAATAAAAAGAATAACAATTGTTTGGCTATTCGGATAAATTCCAACCACAACTGAAGCAAATTCTCAAAAAAAATTAGAATTGAAAAATATTGTAACCAAATTTATTTCTTCGTGTTAAAATATTTTTGAAATTCTAAGTTTTGGGAATTTACTTAAGTTGTTTAATGTTTTTAAATATTGACTATGTACTTATGTAACTTCTCAAAACAAATGTCAATATGTTTGACAAACTCCCATTCGAGAGATATTGATGAGTCATTATTACAAGCAGATATTTTTCAGCTCAATAACAATGAATATAGATAATTGACATTTTTATTTATTATATTTTACCATAATCTAGTTTATAAGGCAGCAGTCAAACGGCAGTTTTTATAAGAACACCAATTCCTATTCAGGGCCATCTCACAATTTGGTCCTAAACACTAGCCGTTTCACTCAATCAATTGTTACCAAAAGAGAGCTGAAAACAGACAAAAGAGGTATGTCTCTTGGCAAGAGCAGTACCGCCAAATGCCACTGCTGCAGCTGGCCAAGTCATGAATTGTGCGGACATGAATATCAGCGGATATCCAGTTTATATAATCGTGGCTTTGTTGTTGACAAAATAGCAAACATTTATCAACTGTCCAGTAGAGCTGTCACTACCATAATCAAAAGTTTTGTTCGAACACCAAGTTTGAATCCAAAAACGTTCCATCACCGGAATTCCAAGCCTATTTCGTGTGTGGTATGTTTGCAAAGTCTTAATGGAGATTCTACTTACTAGCTAGATGCATTCATATAGTCTAGATATCTTATTTGCACTTTATTTTGATTGCATTGCCTATTTCCACTTTCGTTCTATGGTAGTACCTAGTTAGATAGTTGGCAGCTCAATTCAGTGTCCTATTTATGTTAAATATTTGTGGTTCCTAATGTATTGCCTATAAAAGGAATCTTTAAGAATTGTACATCCCTGGCGAAAAGTAACGAACCCAACTTTGGACTTTTACACATTTTATAATATTTTAACAGTCACCCGTGAGAAAAGTTAAAATTTTCACACAATGACCTACATATGTGAAGCTTTTGTGAAACTTTTTAATTTGTTTCTCGTATATTTTTGTCAAAGTGACTGTTAGAAATGACAATATAAAATATGAAAATCAAAGGGGACTGCGTTTTTAATTGACGAGGGATGTGAGAAAAGTATATCGACCAAAAAAGTTAAAATTTCCATACAACAATCTTCACATATATATGTAGGTCATTGGATAGTTGTGTGAAAATTCTAACTTGATTATATAATTTTCTCACAATGACGATTAATATAATATGTGAAAATCGAATTGGGTTGGTTTCATTTTTCCAGGGGTGTATATCTATGTGTACATATATAAAAAGTATGTTCCTATCAAGGACCCTAAAATATTTTAGTTGTTCTTGGTATCTATGTATGTAGAAAAGGTTGGTTCAAAAGGTTGTTCATAAAATTGGGGTTCATATTTACTTTTGTAGCACTATAGATAGACGTACATAGAGCATCAACCACAGACTATTTGCAGTTACAACTGTTAATTTATGTTAATAATGCATATATTACCGTCTTTAAATTATCGAATGTATCATTTCTGATTCAGTATTTTGAAGAGAATTTACATCAATAAAATATGTAACATTTTGTTGTTGACAAAGTAGCAATGTTCTTATTTATACACAATCTTATATTCGACATTATTGTAAGGCAGAAATGAATCTCTATCTGCCCTTATACAATGATGCTCTCAATGATGCATGTTTAGAATCAGTCACTATATTGCAATTCACTTTGTCACATTATGTACTTGTAAATTAAATCCTAGCATACTTATTAAAATAAACACATGAATTCTCCCCTTCCAGTAGTTGAGAATATGATGAAAAATGTTGTAATAAATATAATATCGAACACCTAGAAAATATACCTCGTAGTCATAGGGGGTATTACCCCCCAGGATTCCATACTTTCCGTGTAAAGATTGGGCCGAAATTTGATAGATATCCCGATGACGTCATCAGGTTGAAAAATGAAGTTTGTCCGATTGACTTCAAATTTAGTGTGTAGAACCATCCTAAGTAATACAAAGGCAGATTTTGAAAAACTTGAATATCGATTTTTATTTTGGTAAAAAAAATCGATATTTGGGCTAAAATCACTTATTTAGCTCTAAAATTCAAACGAAATCTCTTATTTTGCTGAAACCTGAGATGTATAATCCAGAAACATCTGAGATGGCTCATGTTTAGTGCAGGTCTGATAAAATTTATTTTTAATAAAATGTATTCCAAGGTAATTTGATAATCTAAAATGGATTATATTAGCTTATTATGACTTTCTAACTCATTTTAATGGGTTTTAATTGAATTCAGTCATTAAAATAGAACTTTTGGAAACTCTTTTTTTATGCATTGTTTTGATTTAGGCCCATACTTAGCGGACCTCAACTTCAGAGTTTGAGTAAAGTTAGTATATTTTTACTTGGCAGACTAATAGAGTATCAGAGAAGAAAGAGATATGGCAAATTTGAAGCCATTCTAATAAATAGATAATGGCAAAAATAAAAAATGCTTTGAGGTCATGTCCTATGGACAAAAATCTTTTTCTTCAGAATCCCGCAATACAGTACTGTGCAAATTAATTGCAACACCATTAACAAAGTGCAAATTATTATAATATTAGATTCGTTACGTGGACATCCTTGTGAATCATGCTGTGCCTGCAACCAAAGATGGCAAACACATATTTATGCACGTTAATGCCCCAGTACACACGGCCCGTCGTTCAATGAACTCCTTGCAGCAGAATGGCGTTCAGGTCCTGTCCTGGCCCCCATTTTCACTAGAGATGAATATCATTGAGAATATCTGGTCGCTTCTCAAATTCAAGGTCCGCAAGGGTGCCTACACCACCCGCCCCGAGCTGATTGCAGCAGTGCAGCAGATATGGCACAATGATGTTGACATCATGGGAATAATTCAAAATACCTATAGAACAATGCCAAATTTTGTCGTCAAACTCAGCTGCACTTGGGGAGGTTACAATGGATATTGAAACATTTTTATACATTGGAACACTTTTTTAGACTATATATATCTTTATTATTGGTTAAAATAAATTACTTGTAAATAAATTATCTCATAGTAATCTCAAATTATCAAAATTGATTGGGGTTGCAATTAATTTGCAGTGCACTGTATATGTGGTACAATGAAGTGTTTGCAATATCAAATATAGGGTTGTCAGATATGTCTTGTCCAAAAGGGTCCAGAAAAGCTTTTGGCGGTAAACAGATTTATCCCTAGGCCTACTTTATTTTTGATTAAAATTTGGTACACATCAACTATCTCCGAAAGTTTCTTTGATATCTTTTAAAATGTAATATAGGGGCCAAACTAGGGACTGATGACGTCATCAGGTCCAAAAATTAAAGTTTGGTCAATTGACTTCAAATTTAGTAGGTAAGTTTGCTAGGAATTTAGTAACACAAATCTTGAAATATTTTTCAAAGAAATTATTTTTGCTTTTTTGGGGGGCAAACAAATCGATTTCGATAGTTTTAGAATAAAATTAAATTATTAGTGGCAAAGATCGAAAATCAATATTTTTCTAAAAATATTTATTGATTCGTATTACTGTTTAGCGGACCTACACATCAGATTTGAAGTCAATTGAACTAACTTTAATTTTTGGATCTAATGACGTCAACAGCCCCCAGCTCGGCCCACCATATTTATTTTTCAAAAATATCAATGAATCTTTAGACCAAAATCATCCATAGGAAGTAGGCCTAAGGATAAACCTGTTAATCGCCAGACTTTTCTGAACTCTTTTGGACAAGACATATCTGACAGCCCTATATTAATCAATTTCATCAATATTTGACTTTAGAATTGATTTCTTTGTAGAAAGTACATTTTGCCCATTTTGGACCAACTTTCATTTTCAGAGGGCTGTCAAGTGAGAGGTAAAAAATGTTTTACATCAAAATATCCACAAGAAAATTTCGCAAATATCATTCCAATCGGAAAAAAACGTTTTCGATTGGTTTCCGATTTTTTGTCAGTCCTGTGACCACTTAGGGTTAAGAATATTTTGAAATCAACCAAATATTTGCTCTAAAATTTTTAAAAACCTTATAAAATTATACATGAAATTATTTTGTAGGATCAAGAAGTTGTTTCAAGTTATGACAATATTGCTTCAATCAGCTCATCTCAAGTAAAAGTGGAGTTACCCGAAACGTCGGACGAAATTGAAACTGGGATAACTTTAGAACCAACTTCTACATCGGATTGCATCGCGGAAGATGTTCATTCAGATGACAAATTTATAGTAGAAATAAGTCCAGAACTTCTAAATGAATCAGATTCAGACTTAATTGAAGTATTAAATTCTAATGAAGTGAGGTCTGCAATTGGTAGTTCAATTTCTTTCGAAATTGAAGAAGAAATGGAGGAATTTGGTATGGGAGAATTTGACCTGGTAATTTCAATAACTTTTTATCACTAGAAATTATTATTTCTAAATTACAGTGACGCAAAACTGGTACATTTGATCTCAAGGCTACAAATAATATCAAAAAATTTAAAAAATCAAACTAAAATATTTTATGTCATGTCATATAACATTGATCAAAATTCAGACAAATCGGGTTGAGTATAGTTCTTTTTAGAATATTTCATATGAGGCTTGAGAAAAATCCTCCCACTTGTGTTTTACATATCAATTTTCTAATGGTCTATAAATCCTTGTACTTAATTCCTATAAAAATGAAACATAAGCATTTGCCATAATTCCTTTAGTCGCGCGACTTTTTAACACCTAAATTTCAACTTATTTCAAAGTATGTCGATTAAAACGCCTAAAAATTAATAAATAATAAATAAGTTTGTTATCTATCTCTAAAAATTTTTCTCTGGTATAGACTGCTGATAACAAGTGTTAGGGACACGGAATTTGTTTCTTTAATCACTCATTCAAATGTATAGTTAATTGAAATTCCTGAAACACTTTGTTTTGGAAAGAATTCTTTTTGTTGGTTCTAGCTAAAACATTTTTTAAATTATTAGCGAATCTTCATTTAGTATAATTTGATCAAATGTTTTTTTGTTGTTGGCAAACTGGCAGTGTCTTTTGCCTTTCCATATGACATCATAGTTTCAAACTTTTTGTCTATGTATGATAGGTATGACAAATTATACACTATAAAGTTATACCGATAATTCTTGGCTTATTAATCGGCTTTGTTTTAAGTTGGTGCGAGTATGTTAAAATATGTAATATTTACGTCATAGGTTTCATTTAGTAGTTGTTTACCGAGCAAACTGTAATAAAATGACTTACTTAGACAGATGCTAATAGAGTGCATAGGTACATACCTGTTGTTTACTATAAATGAAAATTTATAACTTCCATATATTTGATCTAGAACGGTTTTAAAGAAAGTTAATTAAAATAGAAGTAATAGGTAACAGAAAATCTCAAACCAGAATACATCCCGTAACACTAAAAAATGATGGGTGACTATTTTGTATCCATCCAAACAAATTCCACATATCTTTTATGAATCAATATTTTTTAATGAAATTTTCTAATATTGTGCCTTGCCGTCTGCCTAAACAATGGAGAAAATGTCATTAAAAAAATATTTGTGGAATTCGTTTGACATCATCCTCTTGTTACACCGACATCATCCCCTTGTTACACCGACATCATCCCCTTGTTACACCGATATCATCCCCTTGTAACACCGACATCATCCTCTTGTTACACTAAACATTCTCTCTTTTTGGTAGAATAACATTTTATATTTGACCTTCAGTTCGTTGCATATACACATAATTTACAATGGCTCATAACAGTTCATGCAAAACTAGAGCCGGTAGTACCGAATTACCTGCACCTACATCACCACAGAAAGCTACTCAAAACCTCCTAACATTGGATTCTCTTAACCAGAAAAGAATCGAAATAAACAGGATTTACGACATGATTTAAATAATATCTTTAAACTATCAATACACCAAGCAGTAACAATGAGCAACTTGAAAATCTAAACGAAAAACAAACTATCGAAATTGTCGACTTAAAAATTATTGTCTTTAACCGACAAAGATATTGATGCGGAAAAATTAACAAACTGACAGTTGATTGATGAACGAATAGAATGAATAAAAAAGGTTGCTGCTTTAGGTTGGAGAGAGCCCCAAAACCAAAATACCAAGAGAAATACAGATGTCCGGGTGATACAGATGTGAGGGTGATACAGATATGAGGGTGATACAGATGTGATGGTGATACAGATGTGAGGGTGATACAGATATGAGGGTGATACAGATGTGAGGGTGATACAGATATGAGGGTGATACAGATGTGAGGGTGATACAGATGTGAGGGTGATACAGATGTGAGGGTGATACAGATGTGAGGTTTCCCTCAAGACGGTATTCTTTCTCCAATGTTATTTTGTATTTATTTTAGAGTTGTAGATATCCTAATAACGACGCTATATTATTAAAATGACCCGACGTTTCTACATCAATTATATTTCTGGAAGAATACCGATAACATTACTCGGAAAATTAATGAAACCATTTGTAACCAGTGTAAAAGCATTTGTTTAAATTTCAATCACAGCAAAACACAAATCATGCTTATAAATCAAATCAGTCATTATTACAAATTCCAAACTTGAAGTCTTCGATAAAAAATCTTAGGAATAACTTCTAATCACAAATTAATTACATTACTGATATTATATCTCGATCCTCTAAAATCTACTGTAAAGGCTATCCGTCAACTTAAATGTTTAATTAATGAAACTAATCTTCTCCGTATTTGTTTTGCAACTATTAGAAACCTAGATTACAGTTCACCCATTTTTGTAGGTCTTAGTCAACAAGAAGCTGAAATTCTTGAAAAATTTCAACGTTGAGTTCTTAGAATTTTTCCTACCAACTCAGCTCATAATATGCCTAGCTTATCTGAACATAGAATATCTCAGGTAAAAAAATATATGTACCTTCTAGCTGCAAACACACACGATCACATATGTGACAACTAAATTTTACCTAAGTTAACACGCTCTCAACAATTTAGGCAACCTCCATGTCGCATTCAAACTACATTCAACTCATTTATTCCCTTTATGACACACCTGATCAACAACTCTTCACACAATTAGCAAGCTTTACTGTATCTAATTAGTAAGACATTTAATATAACTTAAATCTATTTTTGTACCAAGATTCCCAAGTATGGTACTTATTTTTAAAAATAAACACAATATTATTATTATTTCTTACATTCTATTTCAATTTTAGATGTATTTATAGGAGAAAATTAGTTTCTTTTATTTCTTTAATTCTTTATAAATTTAAATTTCATATTATTCCATAGCTATCCCTTCGTGTTTCAATTTAATGTTCCATGTTCCTTTACAGAATCCCAAAATTCCTATTCATATGAATTGTCGTAATGATTACTATGCCGGTGACAAACAAGTTATTCGATATGCAGTCCCCCGGCACAAAGTCAGTTGGTCTCAAGCATATCCCGATTATCACCCTGTTGAATTTACAAGTCCAATCATATTGAATTCTCCAACGGCTGACCCTCAGATAGTGTAAGCAGATTCTAAGAGCAAAACTTCAATTTAAATTATTTTTAATATTTTCCAAAATTACCTCTGAATCAAATACCTATGTTGTTGATTTTTATTTTGTAGAAATGATCTTTCTCCAACAATTTTATTCAACAACATTGATGGTGAAATTAATCGAACATCTTACTTGGGTAAATACCAACTTGATGAAGGTATCCAACGGAACCCTGCTGGTCGAACCGGGCTGTCGGGACGCGGCTACCTTCCCAGATGGGGGCCCAATCATGTAGCAGCACCAATTATAACCCGGTCAGTTAGATAGATTGGAAACAGCTATTAACTTCACAAAACATTGTTTCATTACATATTTTGCTGAGGGTTTTTATCTCTGAATTGGATTTATAATCTTATTTTCAAATTCATTAGTATAATATTTTGACTGAAAATATCACTCTTTGTTTTAGATGGAAACGAGATGACAATGATAAAATCTTCTATAAGCAAGGAAACCCAGTTTTACAATGTATTGTCGCTTTTAATAATGAAAATCAGCAGTGGGCCCTTCCTGAGGTATGAATTAAATTCCAAATATTTGTATTGTTTATATTATTTCATGTGTCGAACATTATTCAACTATTGCATTTATATTTCTAAATTCGTAGAAAGGATAACATCATTTTGATTATACACGAAAATGATAAAATATCTACATATTTTTGCAATAATTTAAATAGTTAGGACCGTCTAAACATGGAATTTTTATTCGAAAATGGTGCTTGGTGCTTGATACTACAAATCTTTTGTACACAAATAGTTTTACCTTTTGTTTACCACCCTCCAAAGTTCTACTTAGTTTTGTTTTTGTTATAGGAATTTGTTAAAAGTGGCGACTGTTTTACTTCAACACTCGAACAGAATTTTTTAGGCAATGGCTCCAATCAGAAAAATAATTCTTCGGAGCAACAACAAAGGATTGTATCAAACATTCTAACATCCATGAAAAATGGAAATGAAGTAGGTATTTTGTATGTATATACTTTAAATATATAAATGGAGTGAAAATAGGTGACCAAAACATTACAAATATACACTATGCTGATGATAATGTGCTTATGCTGACTCAGAAAATTCTACAAAAACATTTTGGATGTAGTTGTCAAAAAAGTTTCAGAAACGGAATGTCTGACCATCTCAAAGAAAAATCACCCTACCCCTTGTAATCTTTCCAGCAGAGGCAATAACATCAACCAAGTGCATAAATTCAATATTTAGGCTGATGGAAAACACGATCATAAAATTATAAAATGAATAGTCTTATCTAAAGAAGCCTTCAATAAGTTGGGTACAATAATGAGGAACAGAAACATAAATCTTGACACAAAAATTAGAGTCTTGAAGACGTACATATGGTCAGTTTTGGCATACGGGTATGAATGCTGGAATATTATTGCGTCGTTGCAAGCAAAAATAGAAACCCTGGAGATGTGTTTTTTTAGAAGGATGATGAATATGTCATGGACTGAAATAAAATAAAATCAACAAGTACTTACAGCTGCCAAGACTACAAGATCATTATTGAAAACTATCAGAAAAAAGCAAATGCAATGTATTGGTCATATCATTAGACTTAGAAAAGCTTGCTTTACTTGGGAAGATTGCTGGAAATAGAGACCGTGGTAGACAAAGATCAACTTATTTACAAAGCCTCAACAACGGGACCACAGAAAATAATATTTCATTCATGCTGCTATACAGATAGAAAGCTGTTAAAGTTCTTGATCGCCAATGTCTGCAACAGGTCTGGTGCTTAACCAACCAACTAATACTTTAAAAATCTGCTAAGATTTGCAGATACGCAACACAGTTAGGTACCATACCTACCTTCCTATTATTTCTTCTGTATGTTTCTAAACAACTACGCAGGGTGCTTCAATTGTTTTCCAGTTCTTAGTACATTAAATAAATTGTCTTGATATGGTCTAATACACAGAATACATTCAGTGGTATTAATCAGCGGTCTAATATTACGCGTTGACATAGACAATTTTATTATCTGTAAACACAAGAAGCCTATTTATAATGTGGTTTGTCTTTGAAGAGTGAAAATGGAATTTTTGTTAATTTCAAATTTTATTGTCTATGTAAGTACATATGTTAACATGGATAGTTGAAATCTATTGAAAATAGTTTAACATGTATATTTTTAGCGTTATTAGGCTATCCAAAATTATGATTTTTTTAAAATTTCGATCTCTTATTTAGTCAGACCTACCGTTGTGTTTTATTAATAAGCCTCAGTATAAAAAAGAAATTATTCGAATTTTTTATTTTTTAATCCAATAATGTTTCTAATTTTACTCATTCATAGCACCATTATAGGAACTGTAATATCTATGATTTCTATATATGTCTCCAAAACAACCGAGGCTGATTGGGAGCGATGGTTTGTGTTTATACAATTTATACAAATGTGTAATATCTCTAAGATGGGTTATTGTAAATGTATGCTATAGTTTAGTTTACCTGAAATGAGTTCTACTAAAAAGTCATATTTCTATCGTTACACATCATGAAAGTCATTAGGTATAGCTTTCTGATCCACTTAATAAGGCTACTATTTATCTATACCATACTCTATACCTTACTCTATGATCTATACTATATCTAATATTAGGATCTATAAACGAAATTTGTACCATTCTTACCGAGCTGCGACTATCTTTTGAACAGAACTGAAGTCAATCTTTTGAATCAAGAAGTATTGATTTTTTTACTACATGACCTTGAAAATCTAAAATATTGGTTAGTTTTACTAAGTAGGTCAAATACATTTTATTTCAGTTGAAATGGTTATACTTTTTAGCGCTAGTACTAATTTAATAAAATTTAATTCTTTTAAAGGTATAAATATTTAGGTAGATATCACTCAATGTGACAAATGTATTGACTAAATCTTAAGTCTTATATTCCAATATGATAATTATGAATATCAATTAGATGAACATGACCGTTAATTCTAATAGGTAACCTACATTAATCATGATTTACTATATTTTGTGAATAATATTGAATTCTTAATTAAATGTTTTATAGATTTTGGAAGTTCTCTATAATTTAGTGATCTCATTCTAGTAGTAAGAAATTGCATGCTCTAATGAACAACTAACAAACTAGCATTTTGCAATACAGCTGACTTATTTCACTAAATGAAAGCCAATAAATTTACAAATATGGGTACGATGTGGTATAACATTTATGAAACACAAACTTTTTCACTGTGTAGTGTGATAACTTAGGTAAGAGATAAAATATTAATAAAAAATCAACTGGTAAATAAAAATTATACCATTTCATGTCAGACTAAAGTTGGAGTCATAGATATTAAATTATATAATTATATAAATCATATATTTTAATATCTGTGGTCATCTCACCTGTTCACTTTTCGTTAATGCCTTGTAGACTTCGCTAAAAAATTAACGTGGAAGACTTAGGGGAGGGAGGGTCATACTACCCGTGGATGAATTGCCTGAAATTTGATACACAGATACCTAGGGGTTGATAACGGCATCAGCTCCAAAAATTAAAATGTGTCCTATTGACTTCAAATTTGGTGTGTATGTCCACTATACTCAGTAATACAGTTATTTATAAAGAATATTCCCACTATACATCCACTCCTAAATAACTGTTTCACATTAGTTCGAAATCTACTTTTACACAATTACCATAACTCTAACAATCTCACTAATAATACTAATACCACCGAACTCCTGCAGCAGATATTTCTAAATCTAATAACCTCCTTTTAGAATCGATAATTAAAAATATTAATAAAACATGTGATTCTGCAATAAATTTAAAGGTAATAAAAAAGATTATATTATAAAAAAAATATCTAATAAAATACGAGTTCATAATTATATTTTGTGTAAATCTGATAAAGGTCCTAATTTCATTTTTATGAAAGAAAATGATTACGATAAATTGGTTTTAGATCACCTTTCGAATGTTAATGTCTATCAGGAATTAAGGATCCTAAGGAACAAGAGATTCATGATTAACATTATTCTACTTTGCACAAATTTTCGTAATAACATTAAATGAATTTAAATACTTTTGTAGAAATGACTACAAATAAGTACGTTCTATGTCTTACCCAAACTTCATAAATGTAAGTTAAAAATTAATAACCATAGCTCCATGTACGTTGCTTCTTCTATGCCATCTAATCTAAGCAGTAGACTTATAGTTAATAACAGTAATTCTGTTAGGTACCACTAAACTAAGTAATTTCCTTGCCGCTGTTCTTAAACCGTACTTAGAATATTAAAGATTATATTAAAGATTCTCGAGACTTTATCTACCTAAAAAAACATTTATTTAGTGTCTTGGGATACAGTAGGTATTTATACAAACATTCCTAATATATTAGGTATTGAATCTATTAACCATTGGATAAAAAATATAATCTCAATAATAGATTTACCAATAATTTTATTATAGACAATTAAATGAAGTTGTGATGGGAACACAAGAATTGCATAAGGTGCCACCTATGCTTACATACTTAGAAATTTAATTTTATGAAGAATGTGCAAACATATTTGGCGTAGAAATTGCGGACTATATAAAAGAACATTTTATTTCGTTTTATAGATGATTGCTTTATAATATTGTATGATAACTTCGGCGATATTAAAATTGTTACTGAAATTCTTAATAATCTAAATGAAAATATTTCTTTTACAGTTGCCGAAAATAAATTCTTTTTAGCGTTTTGAGATGTTTTATTATCCGTAAAAAGTAACAAAATTGAAACTGGTATCTATAAAAAAACTAGTTGATTGAAATATTATATTATCTTTTAAATCACAACATCCTCGTCACACATGAGAAATACTCCCTATGTACTTGCGAAAAGATTATATAAAATCATTTCAGAACCTTTAAAATTAAAAAACGTTTATCAGAATTAAAAAATAAACTTCTTAAAGCTAATTATCCGAATTACTTGTAGAAGATGCTATCAATAAAACATATAATTTAAGTATCAAGAAAAAAATAAAAAATCATTTTAGCCGTTAGTCTTTGACTATAGCCCTAATTCGAGCAAAATTATAACTCAAATCACTGAACAAATAAAATATCTAAAAAGTGAAAATATTACAGAACACATATTCCTAGGACGTAAATTGTGTACTTCATATAAATCAAATATTAGTCTCTTTAATATTTTAAATAAAAAGAAGCCATGCATTAGAAAATGCTTTAAATCAATTTGCAAAACTTGCAACATTTTAATTCCAGGTAAACATATAACTCTTCCACACAGAGAGATATTATATCCAAATACTAACATGAACTGTAAAAGTAACCACATCACATCATATACACCCACATATGTAACAACTGCAACTTCATTTACGTAGGTTAAATAACCATTGAATTTAGAAAACGTATAACAATACACAGACAACATTCAAACTTTCTAACCTATAAAATTTTATACTGCAATAAACACTTTTATCATTGTTCAAAAGCATTTAGGGATGTCCCGTTTTTTCATTTAAAATAATACTCAGAATTAATATTGAAATTTATAGAAGACTTCTTTATTACATAGAACCAAATAGATAACATCTCAAACCCTTAATAGAGTGATTCATAAATTTTCCTGTTTCTTTTAAATTAATTCTCTCTCTCAGTCAGGTGGCGCAATAAAGCACTGCTCTCTCCAGGGCCGATTGAGATGCCTCTACAAATCTTTGTCCTGTCCATTCTTTAATGTCTTTCTTTCGTGCTATTGCTGGCCTTCCTCTTCGCCTTTTTCATTCTACTGATCCCTGAATAATCTCAATCAAAACCACCTCTTCTCATTATATGCTCAAAGTAACGCAGTTTCCTGAGAGCCATTTGCCTACGAAGAGTCATCTCAGTACCAATGGTCTGAAGGACCAAGTAAGTGGTTGATTCTCCTTTCTATCCAAGACACCCTCAAAGCCCAAATTTCAAAAGCATTCTTCGTCATCGCCCAGGACTCACATCTATACATGGCCACTGTATTAGTTGTGGCACAGAGCAATCGAATCTTCAACCTGATGCTAACTCCTTTATTCTTCCAAACATTATTCAGTTTCATTATGACCATGCGTACTGTTGCATAGCCGTTGTTTGATTTCACTTGTGATAATAATTGAGCCCAAGTATACAAATTCTTTAACCTCTTCGATCTTTTCACCTCCCAAAAGGAAGTTTGTGTGGTCTCTTCTGTGTTGATCAATTATCATAATTTTGGTCTTCTTGTGTTTAGTAAGAGCCCTCGTGGTTCACTTGCATGTTTGGTGTTAGTGAGCATGTAGATAAGGTTATATTTTTTGTAGCAAGCACTGTCGTATCATCAGCAAACTCTCTAACTTTTACACAGTTATCTAAAGCCTCTCTCATAATATCTTCAGCATAGGTGTTGTATAAAGTCGGTGACATAATGCATCCCTGTCTTACTCCTCTGCGGATCTTGAACCATTCTGTAAGCCATAGTTTGTTCTTACAGCAGATTCTTGCTCTTGATAAAGTTTGTTGATCAAATTTATTAGATGATCAGAGAATCCCATGTCCAACATGATCTTCCACAACTGTTCTATGTAATATCCTTAATCAGCTCGATCTAGAATCAGATCAGCTGTTTTAAATTTTAAATGTTGATTGTCATTAATAATTTTTTGAAAATACAGAAACTGGTTTCAATTACCTTTTCCCTTCAAAATTTTGGGTATTTCAAGTTTAGGTGATATATATTTATAAACCAAATATTAACCAATTCTATTGATTCTATTGATATTTGGCTTCAGGATTGATTATTTTGCAAAAGTACATTTTGACCATTTTGGACCAACCTTTTGTTCAGAGGGTCATCATGTGACCTTAGGGGATCAGGCCTCAAAAATGTTTACACCAGAAATTCCGCAAGAGAATTTTGGCAACTGATTCCAAATTTCATGGCAATGGGTTGTCTTTTCTAGTAATCTGCAAAAAACTTAGGAGGGGTAGTTTTACTTTTCCCCCCAAAGTCTACAAGGCATTTTATTGTTGCAAGTATATTATGTGTATTCTCTTGTTATGAATGTGTATGTGTTAACTTAATCAAAATTGACCAAGTTTAGTATTTGAAAAGATCTATTTTTTTAACTTTGATCATATAGGGTGTCCGGAAAAAAGTGCTTTTTTTAAATGTATATGTTTTATTTATAAGTATATTAGGTATTTAGATAATATCAGATAGTAGTTTTTATGATGCTAAACTACCTATTATTCAGCCGTCATTCAGCCAATAAAAGCAGTTTAAATATTAGATCTTTGGTCTATGTCGTTAAAGAGAGTACACAAAATAATCGATGTAGCTTTTGATTTAAAATCGGAAAAAACTTTCTGAACAAGCCTATATAAAGTAACGAATGTAAGAAATTAATGAAATAAATACACCTATGTAGGTAATCTCCTTCTTCAGATAGGCACAACCTTGCACACTTACATTCACAAAAATCAGCATTAAACTTATACCTACATTTAAAAATCTATGATGTAGGTAATAAGATTTGAAAACTAAGTCTGGGTATAGGATCATCCATAAAAAACGCGTTTTTCAGAACGAAACATTTTATTGATTTTCAAATCTTCCTATGCTTAGTAGTAAAATGTTGCGACCTGACACATATACCTATACTATCACGCCATACAGTAGCATGATTTGAATTCACATAGAAATGATTTCTATTGGCATAAAGCAATCTGCGCATAAACACAGCAGTATTGATTCAAAACCACTGTCTATAAATTCTACGTCAGTATTGGAATTTAGATGCGGAGAATGACTGAAGTTAGTACAGACCGTGTTAACTTTTTTATTTACGTTCTTGCTAGAAATAACATCAAAGCTAAGCAAATCCATGATTATCTTGTAACAGCATTGGGTGAGAATGTGAAAAGCCTTAGAAGAGTATAGGAATTAGTCAAGGAGTTTATAGACGGTGATCGTCAGACCGTAAAAAGAAATGAAGGTTCCGGTCGACCGGTTTCACAAGCAACTGATTGATTACAATATGGAAAGAATATGAGAAATAATACAAACTGATCCTTCTGCCTCAGTGCAATACATTTCTGCTACTCTAAACATTCCTAACACGACTGTG
>JAUYWI010108417.1:0-11062 GCA_034780595.1 Parotoplana pacifica
TGGAATTTTTATAAAGACAGATTGCATTAAGTCTTGTGGGATGTGACCAGTTTGGTAGATATCGTTGCACAATTTAAAATTATATAATTATCTACCTTGTGATTTACTTTTGTTTAAATATACCGATGGCGATAAAAATGGAGTCATCTTCCGGAAAGTGAGATTCCTACAACATTTGGGAAAAAATAGTCAAGTTGACTTTCAACACATTATTTTATCCAAATATCACAACAATTCTCCAACTGCTTCTTACATTTCCCGATTGATCATGCTCTTGAGAGAGCATTAAGTTCTCTTTGTCGACTTAAGACTGGTCCTGACCTACTATGGGACAAAGTTGTTTAAATGGACTAGCCATTTCTCATTTTTCAAAGGTTTCATAATATTTAGGATAGATAAATTTGACATATTTTATTAAAATTATTTAAAAGGTCATTCTACAATTATACATTCTTAGTCAAAATGTTGAAAATGATTGTCAAGCAACAACTGGAAAAAGATACATGGCGTTAGGTAATATATTTAAAATATGTATTTTTATTATTTTAAAATTATTATATTAAAATTAAATCTACAGAAAGTCTTTGGCGTTAATAAAACAATATTACATAGAATTATTTAATAGTTTTTAAATGCTACTCTGCATAGTCGATGACTACCTATAGATGTTTTAAAAAAAATTATTTTATGTCTATTGTGAATATTGTATAAAGAATAACTATTTAATACTGTTTAATAAAAAGGTATGTACTAATGAAAATTATTTGTATTGCTCTGTATGCTTAATATGGATGTCACAATTGAGGAAAATGTTTAACTATTTCATGGGCTGTTACATTTAATTAAGCAAAAAGTAGAATAATATTTAGAAAGAAATATGAAAAAGAGCACCTCCGGTACCAACAGTAAAATAGTAAAATATTGGAAATGTAAATTTATAGAAACTGTAAATTTAGTTGCAGATCGTCTGCGTTCTGGACGACCAAAAACTGCCACAGATGAAGGACATAAAGAAAATGTCATGAGTGCTGTTAATCAAAAGCTATCTATGTTAATTCGAACCATTTCCGAAGACCTCAATATATCCGTTGGTTCGGTGTGTAAGATACTGAAACAGGAAAATTTCCATGCATACAAACCGATTAGCAGTCAGTTACTTCTAGATGGTGACACAGACAGGCCTGTTGAATTTTTATGAAACTCTTCAAAATGCCAAGAATAACGATCCAGCATTTTTGAGAAAACCAAATTTTCAGAGGAGTGTGTATTTGGGCTTCAGAGCAAAGTCAATCTCAGAATATTCATCAATGGGCAACAGAAAACACACAATTTAGAATTAGTAATGCCGGAAAAACTAAACACTGGTTGTGTGGGCCTGTGTGGGATATAGTGGTGTCGTTGATTTCGACATATCTCAACAAACAATGAATAGGGAAAGATACTGCCAAGTTCTTACAAACAAGGTGGTGACACATTTTACAATCACAATGGTAATTATTGGATCTACCAAGCAAGATGGTGCTCCTAGTCACTTATCTGTAAATGTTCGCGCTATTTTGGACAGATCACTTCCAGGAAGATGGTATGGCAGGCATGGATCTTTAGAATGACCTCCCAGAAGTCCTGATCTTACTGTTTGTGATTACTGGTTATGAGCGTACCTTCGTAGCAAAGTCTATGACCTATCTGGACATTTATTTCCCTATCTTCAATCACTACAAAGAAAGATAGAAACAGAACTCGCAACTATTTCTGAATGTTATAGCGAATTCGTGAATATTTGGACGCTCAAAGTGATCTTTTGAATAAATCAGTGAGCACAACTTATCTTAAACTGTTTATAATGTTTCTTTTAGTATTACATAGTGTTATCATATTTGTACTATTTTTAATAATAAAGTTTTTGAACATAATTAACGTCAAAGACTTTCTGAACATGGTGAAAAAGAGATAGTGTAGAATATAGTGCAACTCCGTGTATGATGGTAAAACAGGGCGCCATAACCTTCACCATGTTTCAGCATATTCACCATGATGGTAGAAAATCAATTTGTTTCTTTTAATATCAACTAATGATTATGAATATGTACTTTTGCTTCGATAGGCAATAATAAACTAATTATACCATATAGATATAATAAGCAGGGCCGTAGCTTGACATTTTTTTCAGGGGAGGCAAAATTCCAGATAGGCGCCATATATGTACAAAACTTTCCGTCAGTGCTACTTGATTCTTAAAGGCGTAAATTCAAATCTATATTTATACTCCCATTTAAATGTTGGATACTCATAGTTATAATTGATAGGTACCTACTCATATTTTATCAGCAAAATTTAAAAACAATTCATTTCAATATAATAGGTATACAATATATTTACATAAAAGGTAGGTAAAAAAGTAAGTACACAGGCATGTATCGATATTACTGAAAAGTATGACTTATTATAATAGAAGTAAGAATAATATAAGGATATCTTTTAGAAGCATTAAGTTCAAGATTTGGGCAAGATTTACAACGGTAGTGTAATGAAGAATCCTGATAAATATTACCCAACCAAATAATAGGAAATATCAATGAATATGCGTAAAATTATGTATATAAACAAGGGTTGTAGGTAGACATCTAGGTATGTTTTATTAGTGAAAGTATCATGATTCTTATACTCGTAACATGAGTATGAATAATAAAGGGTTTTTGGGAGAAAAATTAGTTCAAAATTTGAAAATGAATATTCCTACAGAGTAGTGCAATGAATACTGATTATAATTATCTAATATGTAAACAAGTTTTGTTAAACATACAAAGCCAGTTTTATGCAAGAATTCAGTTCAGCTTATGATTGAAAATTTCAACTACAGTAGGAATATATTCAGTGTTGATGGACATTCAGCATAGTCAAACCGGAGAGACGCTGATCAGACATTGTTGATCTTGTCCATAACTTTAGACGACGAAGTGGTGAAAAAGATCTTTCACAGGCGACACTGGTAACAGGAATTGTCAAGTATAATGTTATTATTTTATGAATCAGAGAACAAATCAGGGTTAGATAACTGCAGGACATCTTTGGGTGTTGACGCATGAACATTTTTAAAATGAGAAAACTACCTTTTGACTTCCTGATCAAGATCTTGTAAAGCATTTTCTTTAAAAAATGGAGAATAAAATGCTTTTAGTGCTCCGATATCGCAATGCTGACTTGGCGGGATTAGATTTTGAGCTGCTCAATGGTCCATGTGCTTTTCGGAAAATCTTCCGTCTAGTTGCTGCAAAACATGATCAACAAAAGGATAATACACATTGATCCTATAATAGTCTGAAACAGACTGTGTTGCCAAGTTAGCATTTGCTCTGTGTGATTTTCACGTAACTAGCTCTATGTCGATGGCTCTTGCCGCATGATTTATCTTTACAAAGAGATTTTCCAACTTTGTTTCCGATCTGTCCTAGCAGCAAACACATCCTTGTATGCATCATGCAGAATGCAGTTTGTGCTTTGCAACACTTTAGAAACTGCACTCAGGTAAGGATAAAACGTATTGTGCCACAGAGATCGATTCCAAAATAAATGAGTCTTCCAGCATTTAAATATATGAAAATGCATCTTTCTTTGCATCGCCGGTGCTACATGCTTCTATTTCTGAGAGGGCCTCAACCGTTTCACTGTACTTCGCAATTAAAGCAGATAAAATTTCTACCCTTGGAGACCAACGAGTTGGGCATAATTGTGGTATAAATCTTCTGTTTTCTGACTTGGCAATATTATTTTAGGAAATAAATAGACATTTCAAAAGTTGGCTAAAAAAGTCAGCCTAAAATCACCGCAATTCTACATACATTACCTAATAGGCCTTTTGGGCTATTGATATCCATCCTGCATCTATTTCTGTTCATTGTGGGATTCTTTCTCTGGATCCAATTTGTTTCTTTAATATGCCTATTTATATGATCGTATGATTTATCAATAATTTTAGTATGGAAAATTAACTTTGGGATTGCCGTATTAAGATGTTTTTTTATATAATGTTTTTCTTGTTACCCATGTGTATTGTTTTAATACAAGGACAATAGATTCAAAGCAATAAATAGAACTCTGCAATGGCCGAATATGATCTAGAAAAACATATAGACTACGTCAATTCCAAAGCTAATTCTTCATACGAAAATTATTGATAAATCATAGATAGGCATATTGAAAAATCAAATGGGATAAAAAAAGACCCATCAATCAACAGCGACGCCGTATAATTTTGTTTCTTTTTCATCAAGAAACTTAACTCTATTGATTGATTTTTTTAACGATTGCTCTAGTTATAGACATCCATCGTAACTTTGTTAATTCTCCCAGTCTTTGATGTTTACTATTTTAACATTTTTGATTTTTCAATAGAATCAAATGGATTTAGATTTTTGGATTTTGGATATACTAGATACTTGACTGGCCATCTTATCATGCTTCAGCTTGGGTGTAGAACAAGATGCACATGACTACATACATAGTTTTGATTTGATCTTGAAAAGATGTTGTTTTTATGTTGAAGCAGTATATTTTTACATATTTTTGGTTGGGTTATATTCATTACTATTCTGTTACTATCTGATATCTGCCAAACCTTTGACAGTACTAACTTAGTACTGTCAAAGGTTTGGCAGATATCAGTTAATATTTTAAAAATTTATATGTCTGCTGTAGTAAAGATTTCATTCTACACATATGGTAGATCATTTATTACTCTATGTAGTAGATAATTATCAAAGCAGTGATTTAGCTAGGTATATTTTTTGACAAAATGTTTGGAAGAGTGTTGGAGTTAGCATTAAGTCGAAGATTTGATTGTTCCGTACCACCGCTTTTATAGTGGCCATGTATGGATGTGAGTCCTGGGCGCTGATGAAGGATGATGAAAGAAGAGTAGATGCTTTTGAAATATAGGCTTAACGGAGGATTTTGGGGGTGTCTTGGACGGAAAGGAGAACCAACTACTAGGTGCTTCAGACCATTGGTACTAAGATGGCAAAAGCGCTCAGGAAACTGCGTTATTTGTGCATGTGATGAGACGAGGTGATATTGATAAACAGATTATTCAGGGATAAGTAGAAGGAAAAGGAAGGCCAGCAATAGCATGGAAGAAATACGTTAAAGAATGAACAGGCCAAATGCTTGCAGATGCATCTCAATCGACCCTGGACCGAGAGAAATGGCACGCAACCATGGTGGGCACAGCAGCGTTTTTTGGCGCCACCTGACTAATAAATAATGGGTACTTGATCATGTAAAACCTTAGTTGCCATATATAAACTTTTAATTAGTATACTCTCTCCTAGGAATTGTTGCTAGGGACGGACGCCAATATCCTATAGCAACAATGAACTTTTGCAAATAAAAGTACATCCCATTTAACAATGTGATTAAAATTTGAATTTGTTTGAAGAAGATAAATATATTATCGAAACCATGGTCGCAAAAAGTGTTTTTATTAATTTTAGTTTATATAATTTAATTAATAATAACATGTCTGCACATGCCATATTTATTGACTACAGCAAAGTGTTTGACAGCTCAGCTTGGACAAATGTTTGATATTATGAGAATGATGGGATTCCCGAAACATATTATCTACCTCATCAAGAATCTTTATGTGAAACAAGAAGTAATGATTAGATACAATAACACACACACACACACACACACACACACACACGATCTTTGCCCTTTTTAAATAGGAAGAGGTGCTTGTCAAGGATGGATTCTCTCACCGAATTTTTATCTGTCTATATGTATACCGAAATTATTATAAGAGAGGCCGAAATTGAAGACATCGGAATGAAAATTGGTGGTCGTTAAATCGCAGATAATACTGCCGTGTGCGCTAATGATGTGTAAGAAGCAGAAAGTCTTCTAGAGATAGTTAACATGGCGGGAAATCCAAGATGCCTGAAAAAAACCAAACACATGAAAATCAATGAAAAAAAAACAAATGCGTTCAAATTTAATGATGAAGAAGGAAGGAGGTTGATCATTATATGTACCTTGGGTCCATCAAAACCAGTAATAGCAGCTTTCGTGCTGATATCAAAGCCAGAATTACCATGACAAAGAAACGAATGATTTAGATGAATAATATCTAAAAAGATAGATCGCTACCTATAAGAAATCAAAGATTGAAATCATAAGAACTTTGGTCTTAACTGTCATAATGTTTGGTACAGAGGGATGGACGACTACGAAAGCGGATGAAAAAAGAATTAGAGCGGCAGCGATGTGGTTTTATTGTAGACGTTTAGGAGCTGATCACCAGGTCATGCCTGCAATCAGCAGCGCTGTAGCTTAATGAAGACAGTTATTGAAGGAACAACATCTGGCGCTAGAAGGAGATGCAGACCACAGAAAATAATTACTTACAACTCAGAAGCTGGCTGGAATGTGATATTACAGAAGCAGCTCGTTCAACAACAAACAGACCTCAATGGCGAATAACATGTCACCGAACCACAAGAGCGGCAAGCCCCAAACATGACGAAGCCTGATGATTGAGTGAGTGACTGATAATTTAATATCTATGGACTAAAGAATATGATTTCACTAAGATTAGTTGGTGGATCTTCTATTTATTTATTTTATTCTATGATTTCTAATGTGTAAGCGTATTTTAAAATGGTATATTGTAGTTAAAAAAGACGCTTTTGTCAGCAAAAATACAGATGCATGAATTTAAATACTAAATTATCAAATGGGATTGACATGTGCACGATTTAAAGATAAAAGCACGTGTCAAACTACGAATAAACTATCTATGAATTCTTATGATAAAAAATGCTGGTTTCAAATATCACACCGTTCAACTAGTTTAGAAAATTGTCAATGCGGCGACGTCCTTAACCTATTCACCAAGAAAAAAGAAAAGAAGTTAAAATATTTATTTCAAAATAACACCGATTTAATTTATTCCCATAAAGAGATGAGCGAAATAAAAATGTTAGAAACTGTTTTAGACGAATTTGAGAAAACCTACTCTGAATTTGTTGTTAAGTTTGACGAAACAATCATTCCGCTCACATGTCTTTTGTGTTTACCTTCTGTCAATAATAACACTATACTTAATACATTATCAACTACACAGGACATGTTGGTTGTAATTCAAATTCTACTTCCTAAGCTACGGAGTCAAAATGAAATTTTGCAGGTTATGTTTAATCGAGTTAACCGAATGGAAGAAAAACTAAATATGATCTATTTACTTTTGAAAACACGAAACAAATTATAGGTATGATATTGTATATTGGAAATATAATCATGTTATCATAAAGGTGGGTATTCAAAAACATTAAGCCTTGCCTTATATACCTAAGTCACAGCAGCATCTATTTTCTGCATTAGACACCATTTCAATGCAATTTATACTTCGGCAGTTATAATTATAACTAGCCCAATATCTATCCTTGTTCATAGTATCTTCACTGCAGGTTGACGATTAGTTTATTTTTAATGTAATTAATATCAGGTGCGTCGTCAAAATGATCAAAGAAATTTGTAAAAAGAGCAATGTTCAGTGTTTAGTGTTCAAAAAAGGTGCAAATATCATTTTCAAGAGATAATCCTGCAAGTTGTTGCTTGGTTGTATTAAAAAATAAATCCACTTTTGATACTAGGGTTGCGCTGAATATCGTCCTATCCCACTTTTAGCAACATTCCAGTTGACGACGTTAACTTTTAAAATTGAAATCTGGATTTTAAATCTGGTGCTTACTAATATCTATTTTTGGAGTTTGAAAGGACAACTTTTGCCAAGGCAAATACGGCTCATATTCAGATAAAACAAAATGTAGGTATCTCATTGACCCAAAACATACTTGTCTTTTTTAAAAAACTCATTTGTACACTTCAAATCAAAATCAATGAAGACTTAAATTTTGGACGCTGAAGCTATATTTATTGTCTTGAATGTATCATAGGTAGACAATTCAGTTTTTAGAAAGAATGCAAAATATGATAAATCTTTCATAACTTAGAGAAATCGGGAATACTATTGAAATTAAGATTTTACCCATGGTGTATAATCACTCGATTCATATCAGATTTACGAAGCATTATAATGCTATAGTGACATCAACCAGTTTGAAATATTGATATTATGGTTTTATAGAATGCAATATTTATAAATGTTGTACATTCCTATTTTAAATATATAACTGTTATTTTTGAATCATTAGATTTACATATATACATTTACAATCTACCTGTAAATATCTGTTTACATTTTTATAGCTTTAACTCTGGTAACTTTGTTATTTTTAAATTCGATATTGGTTTTGACCATTATTTAACGAAAATATAATTGAATATTAGAGAATAATATTCATAAACAGCAGAATAGAGGAACCTTTAGAAAAGACAATTTTAACTATTTTAAAAAACGTTTTGTGTTTTCTCAACATTTCATCGCGCTTAATATACAGTACGAAATAGATGATTAAAAAGTGACTAAAAACAAAAATAATTTCGTACAAAAACATTAAAAGAGTTATAAAATAAAGGAACTAACGAAGTTGAAGATTTTTTAGTTAAAAAATGGAGAGAACTTTTTCGTTCTGAATAATTTTGAAAAAAATAATTGACTGCAATGATTGGAAAAATTTTAAATTCAAATGTTCAGAACACCTTTTAAATATGTCGTTTGCTTTCTATATTTGAGTCTTATAGACATTTAAAGTGATAAACGACCTTAGATTGTAGGCTGGACTGAATATGATGTTTGAGATTTTATGCATTAAAATTGTATTTGATAAAAATCCATTTTAACACGCTTCTTATAGTTGGCCTCCGGTTGGATAGCCGGCCGCTGTCGTGTATAATTAATTACCGGCAAAAACATGTTGATGGTTTATACAGATTCAATGTAGATAATTACGTCATACAGTTTTGGCAGAAAGCAAAGCGGAAACTATTGTCAATATAAATAAAACCAAGTGTACGAATGAATGCGACTAAACGAGTTAGTTGTACGAGGCCGAAGGCCGAGTATAACTCACGAGTTGTCGCATTCATTAGTAACACTAAGGTGTATATTTCATTCTAGCGCTTAACAATAACAACTTCAGCTATTGTATTTATTGTTTTGTGTTTTCCATGTGAACCTTCGAAAATAGTCCATAATATAAACATTTAGTTTTATATGTACTTACAAGCTACAGTTGATATTTCTATCTAATGTCAGAAAATTTTGTTCGTGTTTGAGACTATGTTCAGTGATTATTATGTTTCTACAGTTTTTTAATACATGATTACTATGTTTCTACTATTTTTTTAAATAAAGTTTCAGGTTTTCAGGACTCATTTAATTTGGACACTAAATGATACAAATAAGTTAACGGTACTCATTTATTGTACTGTCGACCGACAAATTAAGCTGTTAGCGGTACTCCAATTACTATGGCAGAGATAGCGAGCGATATTCATAGAATGAAATAAACACGGAGTGGGGACTCTGTATTGTTATTCTATGCTACATATTTCGATTTTAAATGTCTATGTTGATCATTTTAATTTGGGGTTTAAGTACATCAGAGGAGAAAAATAATTGAAACTTGTAAAAAAGAATAGCCTCTACAAATCGCTCATAATAAAATAAAACGAAGTTACAAAATTCCATTTAAAAATTATTTTTCTCAAATTTATACCGGTGAGAGATAAAGGCTGTATACAAGTGTGGTAGGAACATCAAACAAGAAGACTGTACAAACTAGTAAATGTCGAAAAGCAGAACCACAAAATTCGATTTTTTCTTTAATATTTTTAATTGTATCAAGTTTTTGAAAACCTATAGCTTCAGAAATAATTGATGTTGGATATGGGTAACCTACACTTTTATAAGGTATTCACAAAAATATTTCAATAGAAACTTAGTATCCAAATATTGTAGTTAGAAATTGCAATAAAATTTTAAAAAAATTCCGACTCCGTTGTGCAACAATAAACAATATAGTTTTATACTATTCAAAATTAGGTGCATATTTGTAACTAATACGATTTTAGAATACATTTCCCAAGCCTTTTCTAATTCTTATAATGGTACTAAAAAACGATAAAATATTATATTACTCACATATTTGTAGTAGTAAAACTCAGATCGTATTTAGTATAATTTTGTTACAGCACTATCGTGATTTTGTTATATTGTGTGCGTCTTCGGTCCTACTCGCTTGTAAAAACCGTTGATGACAAGAGTATTATGGTAATTTTTGTATCACTTTTATTATGTACTTTAAATTTTCTATTTAGAAATATATTTATTCTCAAACATTTATATTCCATTGGCAAAAAAATCAATAGGTACCTATTCATAGGCTTATGACACTGCTATCCAGTACATTCTTTACCATCAGCCCTCTATTTCATACCTACATACTTACCTATTATGTACGTAAAAAGAATCAAAATTGATTGCACAAATTCAGATACTAAAAAATATCAAACCAAATAAATATGAAAGTCAACGTATTTATATAAAATTTTCGTTGGACTATTGAAACAGAACCTTTTTAGATACTGTTTCATCATGTGATTTGTACTCTAGATAATACATTGTATTTTGGCTAAACATTTGTAATTTTAAGTGAAAAGTTGTTAAATATGTCAATGGCGTATCCAGGATTTTGTCAGGGGGGGAGCGCAGGGTCCGAAGGGCGCCAAACTACTGAAAAAGCGCCTAACCTATTATTCATTTTTCAATAAGTATACTACATAAATACACATATTAAGTAATAATTCATAATTTATCAATTGAAAACTTCTTTTATTGTACTGTTCAATTGCTTTAAAAAACATTTAAGTTACTTATGTAGGTACATACCAAATACTGCATAAATTATATTAATATACTAAAATGTATCACCTATTTAATATGTATGTTTGTATGTATGTATGTTTTTTAACTGTTTTCAAAAGTTTATAGTAATATGTATACTATATCCATTTTAACGGGGAAAAACAGTAGTTATATAATAAAAGTCCTTGGAAAAGTGCATATAAAATGTATCGACGGTATTTACATATCATAGGA
>JAUYWI010108428.1:0-11062 GCA_034780595.1 Parotoplana pacifica
CCGGCGGCGGACACCGCGACATCCGGGCCGGTTGCGGAGGAGGAGGGGCCGCCGGGCACGGAGGGTGGCAGGATCCGGTTGAAGCAGTCCCGGGCCTGGCGCAGGCAAGAGAGGCGGTGCACGGCGTCCTTGGCCGAATCGGGGGCCATGTAGCAACTGCCTGGCGGATTGGAGGAGCGCTGGAAGGATCGCCGACAGTAGATACACAACAATTTGTCGGGGATGTTCTTCTGTGATGTCCGGTACCTGAAAGTTTGGGAATCTTATGATTTCAAGGTTAAATAAACAAAACATTATTAGGTCATTTTAGTCTTATCTGATCTACATAGTTCCATATAAAAATCCTGTGGGACAAAATCATCAGAATTGTTTCCAAAAGCACAAACGAATGGTGCTTTTAAAGCTCGTTGACTAATTTTGATACAAAAACAAATATCTCTAGGTGGCTCTTTGACTAATTTAAAGAGCCAACAATTCCGGATAAATAGATTTCTATGCCACTCTATTCCACTTATTTGAGCCATAGAACTATACTAAATGTGCCGGACAATCTCTATGGTTCACTACAATATCAGCAGCATAAAAATGCAAAATGCTAAAATTAAGTTAATCAACAGCAAAGAAAATGCAGCACTCAAAATTATTTATTTTAGACTTTGATCTCTATTGACGTTCAGGATCTGGATCAACAATATAGTATGAAATTGTGTTTAGGTTTTCTCTGTTTGAAAATTAATTTCCAAGACTTGTCCATGTTTTGCTGAATGGCCTCCTTCCCCCTTTAAGAACAATACACAATAATAGCAAAGTATATCTTAACATTAGAAATTGATTAGTCAAAATACACTGGGAACTGGTAACCATGATCAGCACATACAAAAGCCACTAAAAATGTGAAGTTAATTTAAACCAAAAACACAAAAAAATAGTATCAACAAAAACATACAGAGCCTTGATTAAGCCTTTCAATAAAGGTTTATGTTTGAGAATAAGTAAAGATGGCTTAACTCTTACACGAAAGTCATTAGTGTCTGAAGCGGCATTGGGATTTGCTAATGATGGTCATTGAAGACCGAAACATGTCCTAGAATGTAGGTAATTGGCATTTTACTTCTACCAGCACGCCAAAAAACGCTTAACATCAGTGAGACACGACAATTTTTAGAAATCATCCTGAAGCGATGATATACAACATAATTATGTGTATTATCCCAAGTCGGTGATTTTTCATGAGGTTTCCCTGATTTGTCATGTTTTTGACAATTTTCCAAGACCTTTCTAACCATAATTACATGACATGGTCCAACCAAGAAAAGAGTGAATGTGGATAAAAATAAACGCAGGATAAAATAATTCATAAATTGTCTGTTTGAATTGAGATATTTAGTTCAGTTTTTTGCTTCTAAAATTAATAAAAAGTACTTTGATTTCTAAAATTAATATATTTATTGAAAATAGATTAGACCGCATAAAAAATATAATGGTTTAGCAAAATTAATTCCGAGATTACAGAATTTTAACCAATATCCCCGAGATTTAGAAATGACCAAAAATTCCCGGTGTAGGAACCCTGAATTATGTATATTTTTTAATTCTAGAAAAAAGACGGTTATTCAACAAACATTTAGATTTCTTTGCAAATAATAAAACAGTATCTCATAAAATTGAGTGATCGTAGTCAGTGAGCCACCCCCCGCCAAAGAAGAAGCTCACAGACAGCCCCAATCTCCACTCGCAAATTAGTATCCATAAAAGAATACACAACATAACATACATTTGGCTATTTAATCTAAACTTAAACTTGATGTTATGTCGACAATCGCGTTTTAAAACCAATTATTTCCATTTCGTTGGCAATCCAATTTTCCTCATAAATGTGCATACAAAGCTAAGCAAGCTCTATCTTATTCTTTCCTAAAGAGAATACATACACTGGAAAGCCTAATTAGACATATTTGCCTATTTTGAATGACGATAATTACACTGACATGGATGGGTAAATGTTAGCAGTCGCGAGCCTACAAGATATGTAGGAACTTCCTTCCCAGTCTAAGAAAGCATAAGCTCAATGAAAACCTGAAATTCAATACATTACCTAATAAATTATTATGTAGCTACATAGCAACACATGATGCCGCAGATTCGATCTGAAAACGCACAAGAAACAAGTAACAGAATACCAACTCGACGATTCTAAGGTCATACAGTACGATAACAATACTTACAGCCACGGTTTGTAAAACTCGGTTAAAGTGTATCGCTAAATCTGTTGAAGTCGCTACGACTGTTGAATTTCATACTTCACATGGATGGCTCTAAATAACGTTGAAACACATTGGAAAGATTCATTAACCGATTTTTTTTAAAATCAATATGGGCCAGACCGAGCTATAAGCCGATGACGTAATTAGGTTCTAAAATTAAAGTTTGTCAAATATAGTGTGTAGGTTCACTAGGTGCTCAGTAAAACAAATCTAACATTTTCCTGCAAAATTTTTTATTGATTATCATTTTTTCCAACAAAAAATCACTAATTAATATTTTGAATGGAAAATCGATAAAATATTTATGAATTTGAGTGCCTAGCTACTGGGAAGTACACACCAAATTTATAAAGTCATGTAAATAACAAAAATTATAAACAACCTCATCATACAGATTACAATAAATAAAATATAGTAGCCAAATAAATTGTGCAATCTTTATTTTGGACCTAATGACATCATCCCCTAGATCAGTCCAAAAACCATCCATGTGAAGTCTCGGGAACTTATGACCCAGCCTGTAAATAATTTTTGAAATTATAGTAACTATTTTGTAAATAAATTAAATTGTCTGCAGTATGGTCTGCTTTTTGCTTACTTTCCACATTAAATATAACAGTGCTAGATTAAAAGGAAGTTTGGGGCATTTTGGTATGCCCCTTATAGTTCACTTTCCCACACATCGTCCTATTACTGACTCGCTTACTTCAAATAAATTTCATAAATGTTTTTTGACTTACAAATAAGGATTTAACCGAAAAATGTCGATGTCACTATTTAAACCTTGTAGCTCGTTCACTCCTAAGGTTATAATTAAATTTTCTTCTCAACGACTGAGCTATTCGATATAAAAGAAATTGGCAAACTTAATATTCTATATCATAAATACTATTACTAAATATAGCCTCAAGGGTGGCATTTAGGTCGATGCTAAATTAAGATGAAAGAAACTCAAGTACTTGTTGAAGCAGCACTACATACCTTGAGACAGACTACTCACAAATTACAAGTAGTATATTCTCAAAGAAAAATTAAAAATTTACTACTTAACTTCATTCACTTCATTCCAAGTGTACTTACTAACTAGCTAGCTACCCCCCCCCATTCTTTAACATTATTACTCAAAGTCTTTTCCATTCACAATTTGAAGAAAAACAGTCGAGAACAGTCTCTTTCTCGGGTAGCGACTAGTACCAGCGTCGTAGTAATAAAATCCCACTTTCATTCATATCCTGCAGGTACACAACGTACATACATATTACTAATAAACAAACCACTTTCCTTCTAGTAGAGAGAGTGATGAGGTACCGGACAATTAATAATATTTAATCTCGAAAGAAAAAGATAAAAATAGAACTACGGTTGTTGGACTGAGTCGGATCGCACTAAATCAAATGGAAACCAAACCAAAACGGAGGTAAATCATTTATTAACTTCTAGTTTATTACCTCATGCACAAAATAAAGACAGTTATTTGTAATACATTATGTACCAGTACCAATCAAGTGACTTCAAAGCTCCAAATTTATTTATCTTCTATAAACAAAAGGTAAGTTTCAATTAATTTCGTTTCGATGTCTAGCAATACAAAAAGTGACAGCGTTATTTGTCTAAAAGATCATCTATACGACGGAGCGTTGTGCATCCAAGGCAAAAATTAATTACCTCGGCGGGCGCGATCATAAAATCAGAATTTATGTATAATTATATTGCTAAATAATTAAAACTTGGTCTGCTAGGTAGTGCGGCAAGAGTCACTAATAAATCATATAATCGGTAAAGCACACAGAGGGAATACTAAAACGATTGTTTGCCAGAAGAAACAATACAGAAAGACATTTGTTTTACATGCTCTGCCAGCTGCTTAGAACCAGCACCAAGCCACTTAAAACAATGCAGATACTAAAGTACAGAGTACGTAACATTAAATAGAATATTATTTCAAACATTCATAATTCGGTTAGGCAAATTTATGTTTAATAAAAAAACAATTCTAACTCCTACTGACTCCAAAAAATACTAGTTTCAATATGTGCCTAGGTATGACTGATGTTTTTATTAGGTCTCGATTGGGCAATTAGAAGCATAATGTCATTAAAAAAAGTTTGCGTCATCAATAAATAATCAATAAAATAAAACAAATATTCTCAAATTTGTCAGTAATGGAAGGTTGAAATCACTGGGCTGCCCACAAATAAAGTAGTGTTCTCTCATATAGGGTTGACATTCATGAGTTTCAGCTTGTGTATGGAAATAAGCCATTTTAAAATAGTATTACTCTTATCACATTATTCTGCCAGGAGTGAGTGCCCTTTAATAAATAAACAGCTTTTCCAATATTTTTCTGGTTATCTTCTATATTCTCTCTTCTTATGCAACTATAGCGTTTTTCCTCTCTTTTATGCTTTGACATGAAATATACGAACATTTTATATTGCTCAGGCAGTGATTGTGCCTGGCTGATGAGGCCCAACAAGGCCGAAACAGCTGTCCTGGAGTAATATAAATAAGTAGTATATTTTTATCAAAGCATGCCTGTTTTTTTATTATTGCTCTTATCACATATGGAACTAAGCAAATTTTGAATGGATGCACAAGATGGAAAGTGAAAGCTAAACTGAATGCACAAAGAATCAAATTGGTTGACTAAAACCCCGATCTGTTATTAGTGAGAATAAATTACCAACAAAACAGATGACATCTTGTATTTTACAAAAAATATTGAAAACCATCCATTATAGATTTTTTGCTATCAACCGTTTGTAGAAAAAAATCTCAAAATCAAAATCCATATCTCATGAGAGGTAAAACGCTAGGTACTATGGCTAAGTTAGCACTGTTGAGCCTATTAAGTTAGCAAATATTTGCATGTTCAAGCTACAAACAAGCCTTTGTAAATTAATCGTCGCAATGCTTTTCTATTTATTCATATTATAGACGACTAAATTAAGTAATAAAATGTGTAGACAAGACAATTTGAACAAGAGTTATCTGATAAACCAATACCGCTGTTTAATCACAAAACAGACTACTAACGATACACTGCTGGGCAATCAGGTGGTGGGGGGGCAGACATTGGGTGTTGCAGCCTTGTGTCGAATACAAGATTTAATGTCCATCTTTGCGGTGTCCCATTTTCTAGTTAAGCAATCAGGATTCCCATGACAATATGAATAAATCCATTTTAAGTAGCAAGGAAATAATAATAGCTATCTACATGTGAACGCATTGATTTAACTGTTAACTACATAAATATACGCGGGTAGTCATGACGTCATAGTTGTTTAAATGAGCTCATTTTTATTCGTAATATAATAGCAACTAGTGTCAATATAATCTTTGACATATTTTATATTAATATTTTCATAATTTATATTTGTACAGTATTTTGTGGCAAATTATCTACTCTTATAATATGCAATAGTAGATTTACAAGGTATTATAAGTCAAAGATTTTATTGTGTTAAGAATAATCATAAAAACAGGCATACTTTGATAAACATAATACTACTTATCTATATTACTCGCTAAATTGTATGCACATACCTAGTACCTACATATTATTGTTTACCCTCGATGTAATGCGCAATAAATAAAAATTAGCCCATTTTGAGAGATATGTGGTGAACCTGGAGAGGCGTATAGACCAAAATACTCCACGGTCAAACAATCATGGTCATATGGAGATGGATTAGCTGCTCAACAAACATAAATAGACCCACAGACCCCAGGGTGGGGTCCTGGGAGCCAAGCTCATGGTGGGCGAGTAGTGGAGAAATTTTGAATATTTGATGCATTCTTAGACTACAGTCCTATATTTTGGTCCCATTTCAAAGTCATCTGTAAAGATTAAAAATGATAATAGAGAGAACCACCCATTCTGTGACTCCATTAAAATTGGTATACAAGCACCATTTCTACCACCTGGAAAGATATTTTTTAAAACAGGGCTCAAAATTGGCTTCCTAGAAAAATCTGTAAGATCTCCATCTCTTGAATTCTAAAATCGGCACTAAGAGCTAAAATTATAGCCAAAATTGGTCCCAGAAAATTTAGAGCCCTGATTAAACAAATGACACTTTACCCACTAAATCCCAGAAATTTCCATCCCTGAATAAATTCCCATTATTTGTGGTTTTGCTCCGAAGAAGTGGAATACTTCATCAGTCACCAACAATAATAACAAAAAAGATTTAAAATTCTATTCTCTTATCAGCTTGTTACAAACATAGATATTAAATTATACAGATAATTATCTATAAATTATAATTTATTATCTATGGTTACATCAGAATTCTAAAAATGAAATTCTAGACAAAAATTAGAAAACTAGACACATGGATTCCTCCAATAAGTCAATTAAATATTGTGCAACCACAAGGAATTTAGTCATCGTCTCAAGTGTGGCTAGTAATACGGATTCCAGTTTTTTTATCTTATGCGATAGCATCAAAGTGACCGGTGATATTGTTGTAGTTGAAGGCACGCAACATGCATTTTAATCTATGGTCATTAAAGAATAATTGATATCGAATCTATGAAAGCTTTGCTGGTGAATAAAAATTAATTGAACAATCAGTGAGTTTCATCAAGTAGCAACTTTGAATTTCCTTGGTCAGATAACACCAGCTGTTAAATACCAAAATCCAACAACCAGGTCACTCCATTAGTGTTTAGAAGAAAATTAAATAAACAAGACGAGACAATGATTGCATTAAACTCTCTGGTCTAGACTCACATTCCTATATACTTCCAATGAGTTGTCATAATCAGTGCGAAGCCTACACACAGCTGTTATCAACCAAAACAAGGCCCATTTAAGTGGGCTCGAGCACAACACCATTAAGAGAACGTAGATGACAACTAAGCAATTAAAACTACTACGGGATGTCAATTTCTACTTCTATTATTTAAAAAATGCCTTCTTCCGATAAGGGCTAAATGAACTCACAAATCGTTTTCAAGACAAATATTAGGAAGCATAATTTAGTATTTTAGCTTCCAACATGCAGATTCAAAGCCTGCAAGTTAGATCAGGTCTGCTGTAAGGCTCGGTTTTCGTAATTGAATCAATTTTATTTATAGTATTACAAAGAGCGTCCTTTACATTCGCAAACACAAATTGAACTCAAAGGTCCTTTTAAAATTGCACTTCCATGGGCGCTGCTCCCACCTCCCACCAGCTCATTGAGGGCTTCAACATGATCTTCAGTGCTACCAATTTACCCTCCTTTTATTCGTCAGAAAGTGATCATTCTGTCCCAAAATAAACTCAATTTATCATTTAGACCAAAGTCATTCTGGATTTCTCGCTTCTAAATTCAATAGACAATTAAGGTCCTTATCCTGAAGTCGGTATTCTACTTAACAAAAACATTTGAAAATACGGACTTTACGATAGCACTCAACCTTAGGGCCAAATTCCCAAGCGTGATTTAGCGCTAATCAATGCATAACTCTATGAGCTATGTTCAGGCGATGCATGAAAGTTATACCGAGATTTTGTATCTATATAATCTAATATTTATGACCTGGAATAAATTATGCCGAGAATTGTTATGCCTATAATAAGACTATATCAGCATAACTTTATACCACGTATGGGAATTTGGCCCCCAGATTGTAAAAGTACGCTTTCGATATGCAAGTACAGACTTAACAATATGCGGTAAATTTCACAGATCGAACTTATAGAGATCTAAATCTTGTACGAGCATGTCACATATTATTGTGAAAGCGGTGCTGCAGTACACAATCATCGATATAATCAAATGTAGCCAATGATCGAAAACTACGATGAAAAGGTGGCCAAATATTAATTTTGGACCAGAAAACGCTCGTCTGGATCTAGACCAAGGAAAGAAAACAAGCTACAAATTTCCAGCAATAAATTATCCAACATAAATGATCTAGCTAGGTATGTAACGTTCACAATGTTTATTATTTCCCACTTCCAAGGGAAACAGGGCACTAACTTATACTTCAACAGTATCTAATAAATAATTTAACAGTTGGTGCCAAAAAAGAAATGGCTTGAAAATTAATTGCCTTAGTCAATTAATGACACATTTACTATAATGAATTCAATGTTGTATAACTTTAATAACGGGTTTAAATCATAATTAATTCATGGTACTGGGTAGCATTCGCATTGTTATAATGTGTTTCATTGTAAATTCATAACTGCTAATTAGGCGGTAAACATTATTTAATCTCTTTTAACATTAGATGCGTACATAGTTATAACAACAACAATTGGTTAAATGACACATACTGTAGTTTAGATAATCCATTCTTGATGTATCAATTTGCAAGGCATTCATAAATCTTCCAAATACCACTAATAAATAATTGTAACGTTTCAAGAGAAAAATAGTAAGCAAAACGTGCGCCATTTTGGGTTGTCCTCAGTGCAAACCTCTCGAAACCTTCAAACTCAAATAAATTTACTATTGCCTTCCGGCTACAGGCAATTTGAGTCAACATTTTAGAAACTATAATTCAGGTTAGCCTGTCAGCTAGTGGGGTCTGGGGTAAACGCTCTGTTGTTTTACAAATTAAACCACGGAGCGGATTTGAATCTACGACCCAAGAATCGCCAGTCCCAGACCTGACGGACTCTAAATTACTCGCCGCCGCCCCCCCCCCCGCCTCCAAACCTTTCTCTCACCTTCTAGTGGCAGCCGAGTAGTTCAGCCCCGACATACTCTCCCCAGTGATGGAGGCACAGCAGCTCTCCCGGGGCGTTGTACGAAGACTGCGATGTCGTTGCGAGAAGGTGCGCGAGATCCACTCAGAGAACCGTTCGCGGCGAGAGGTGGTGGACAAGCCTTCCGCACTGAAAGAGATCAAGTAAGGTTCGTCGTGATACATAAAAAGGTCGGTACGATTTGTAACATCTGCAAATAAGGTAAAGATCAATACAAACCTCGGTATTATTTGCGTACATATGCAATCGGAATAGCTTCCTGTGCAGTTCAATCACTCCTCTACTAATCAGCTCAGCGCCTAGTAGCTGGCTACACAGTCCGATGACGCTCCTGTATCTCTCGGTAATGGCTAATAAAGCGATATCAAAGGTCACCATATAAAATGTTTATCCACAGTACTAGGTGGCAATGGCTATTTTACGAACCAGTCAATTAGTATCTAAAGAAGTTGTTGGTTTTTACTTTAACAAAAATATTGTAAGCTTTAAAAATCAATGTCATGTAATGACGCACACATACAGGGATTCAATACGCCAACCAGGGCAGTTGAACAAGTTTCAAAATCACATGGAAAAACACAAGAGTAATGCAAAGCATCTTTTTTAAATTATTGACAATGTTTTTTTAAATATTTAAGTGGCATTCCAAGCCCCACACCTCGATTTCAGTGGACCAGATCTGCAACATAGCCATAGAAATTTCTCCACCAAAACTGTATTTCTAGTAATATGGTTTAAAAGACAGCGTATACTAAACTTAGCGTCTATTTTTGTATTTACTAGCCATAGAAATTACATGTCTAAACATTGTTGATTAATTAACTAATCTAAATATATACAGAACATAAATGTTGTTACGAACAAATAGAACGTCTGTAAAAGTATCAAACCGTTCCATGTGAAAAAAAGATCCAAAAAACCCTTGCGGACGACTGCGCTCAAAACTGAGGACAAACGCTACCTACTACACACCCAACCAACCAACCGGAGTCAATAAAAATGTCAAGTACGTCCACTTGGAACTGACTGCCTGACGTGACACTGACATCTCATCTCATCCATCACCCACATCACTCATCTAAAGGAGCACCGACACATCTATGTGGTACACAACGTCGTCATGACTACCAGGGTCAAATCATACTTGTGACGTTTCATCCACATGTAAAGTTCTGACAAAATTAATCGTTTCAAATTTATCTAACATAACAACATGCAGGCAGTGAATAAAGCAACAGCATATACAGAAATCCATGTTACAAACTGTTCAGACCACCTTATGATGATTTATTTCATACCACTTAGCAACCATTGCTAAGGATGTTAATAATTTATAACTATAGAATATTTCTATCAAATATTAGTGCCACAGATATGAGATCTTAGTATGTAGTCGCATAAAAACATTCTTACCAGATTTTATAATCATTAACTTGGTATGGCCATTTGTAAATTGTAACGTTGTATGATAAATGATGTAAATATAGCAAGTTCTTTTTTACAAATTTGATCATTTAGGAGAAAATTGGGATACTCAACACCACAAAAGTATCGGCATTTCAGGGTTTTAGATCTCATAAACTTCTGCAATTCTGTCAGGAAAATCCACAAAAAAACTATTAAGTATCAGAATCAGTTCAATCTTTTGTAAAGTGTTCCCACTAACAAGAAAATTAAAAAAAACAATTAGTGGCATCCTTTATTTTTTGTTTGGCTGATGACTTCACTGGTCTAGTGATTTTTAACTAAATTGGTTGCTTCACAGAAAAAAATTTGAAACTAGTTACCTATGTGAACTTTTATTTTAAACATTCTCAATTAGGCCTTTGTATGACGTCAGAGAGACCATAAATAAATATCTCAGGTTTGGGTAAAAAACTGACCAAAGTTGGTAACTATGATCAGATGATCACTATGGTGCTAAATTCCGTAAATATCCAATGTAGAGAGGGACTTCTATTGATCCAATGTAGAGAGGGACTTCTATTGATCCAATGTAGAGAGGGACTTCTATTGATCCAATGTAGAGACGGACTTCTTTTGATCCAATGTAGAGACTGACTTCTATTGATCCAATGTAGGGACTTCC
>JAUYWI010108439.1:0-11061 GCA_034780595.1 Parotoplana pacifica
AATAAAGTTTTTCCGAATATTTTCTAATTTACTTTCTTTTTAGTATAAATTAAAAAATTCGACGGTCATAAATGGGCTATTCAAATATTCTAAATAGTCGAAAGCCATAGATTTGATAAAACGGACAAATAGTTTTACAAAATTAGTAAAAGCTCAATTTATAATAATTGAAAGCGATTTCTATAGACAGATAAATAAAATTAACCTTTGGATCCTCGGCCGTCTAAAACAAAAGGATTCAGCTTTATCTTCATTTTTTCAGTAAATGTTTATAAAAAATAAAATCTTTGATAATACAAGAACACAAAATACCTTTCTTAGCTGGAGGTTGTGCCTTTTCCTCTTTCTTTCCAGCTTTCGTTTTATCTACTTTCTCTTCTTTTTCAGTCTTGCCGTCCTGTAGCAATATTTATTAATAAATGAAGGACATTTAACAAGAACTAAGGAAACTTTTATTTGTATACAATATGTAATATTATTCTGACCTTTTTTTTATCTTTGTTAGAAGATTTTTCTCGTCCTCGCTTGCCGTCTTTTTCACTGGTACTACGGACACTACCAGGACGTTCCTTGTCTTTTCGTGTCAAGGGCGGCTAAGAAATCAAAGTTATAATCCAGAAACGCTTTAATTTACGATTATATTAGATAATGAAATAAGACTAAATTTTCTTTGAGCAAGGCAGTAAGAAAGAAAGTCAAAGGAGATTAAATCCGGATTATGAATTGTGTGCGCTAAGAATGCTTTGTGGGTTTGTATTTGTTTATGAGCTTTTATGATTATGAGGAAGTGTTGTTATAGATCCGTGCAATCTGATTAAGTTGAGCACTCATCTTTCAAATCATACTTTCTCAGTTTCATTCTTCTAAATTTCTTCTTAAATGAAAAGGTTTTAATATCAAAATCCATATCATCCAACTTTTCGAGTATAATAGGTCTCTTTCCCTCTCTAACAAATTAAAATATTTCTGCTAAACAAACCAGCGGCGAGATCATTACAATGCCTTCCAACTCAGCAAAAACATAACAAAACTATAAATAATCCATAGCCCATTATAGGAAAATCTTGTTGGTGTGTATCTCCAATTTTCCGTTTCAATTTTATATATTTCAAACTATTTTCAAAACAAATAAAAAAATTAATATGGTGTCACTTCGATTAGTAGGCTTCTTGGTATGTGGAAAGATATAATATTTTGGTATTTCCATGAAATTTACCAAAATGTACCTGATTACATTTCATTTATGTACCTCAATTTTTTATTATCAATATAGCCAATGACACCACAGTTTCTATTCAATTACCTAGAATTCAACTAGGGGAATTTTCTCTGATAAATACCTATATTATGTTAGGATTAGTAGATTATATTATTGTACTTCAAAATTCGACAAGTTTCGAATTTTTGCATATGAATTTTGATTAAAATAACAAATGTTCAAAATTCTGCTATAAATGTTTTATTTGTCGAATTTTGAGAGAACCTTGTACATTCGATACAAGTAAAACTACATTAGATGATCTAAAGGGTGTAATATAGAACAAATATTTCTTTACAAAAATGAAAAGCAACATTGGAATCACAGAGTGATTGAAATATTGTTAAATGAACAACTAATTTTGAGATTGTCGTCCAGTTTGACACAACTTACAGTTGCTTCATAAAATTGTCTATGGTAGCTGCAGTGGTTTTATGTGGAATGATATGCCATCACATTCCTACTATCACCTTCCTGATAAGCCACTGTTTTTATAAAACATTTCTGAGCTTTATATTCTAAGACTTTTCATAAGTTTGTTTAACAAATTTTAACACCATTTTTATCACATTTACCTCATCCGGGAGCCTGCTATAAGCCTCTGAAGTAGGTCACCGCCTATACTTTGACTCTTAGAACGTTGACATTATTTATTATATTATTTTATTTATTTTTAGTCAAAGAACTTGTTTTCATACATGATTATAATTATTTACTCAATAATGATTAATTTACTTATCTAATTATTCGAATTAAATTTGAAAAATAATAAAAATACTAATAGAAAGTGTTCCCACTGTTAGTAGTTGACCTAAAAAAATAGGTTGCTAAATATAGTTGTTACTGTCTACTAACAATTGGGTATAAATCACAACTAAGAGCTTCGATTCATCAGCAGCCTGGATAGCTCAGTGGGTAAGGCACTCGCCTAACATGCTGACAGTCCAGGTTTGAGCCTACCTACGACTGATGAGACCCAAAAAGGTCGAAACCGGTCTCGTAGTGGCTTTGCTGGTGAATAAAAATTAATTTAATAAAAATACTAATTTTCACTTTTTTGTAAAACAACAACATTTAAATCACCTTATCATCTGTAGAACATATTGTTCAGCTAATAACCATACCAATTTTGTCATTATATTATTCTAATAACTATACCAATTTTCATCACCATGGTAAAATACTAAGTTACGATTTAAAGGGGGAACATGAGTGTGTTAAACAGCCCGGTATTGGTAGGGTTAATCCAGGAAGTACATAGATGATTACCAGTAAAACCCTTCTCTGGAAATGTTTAGGACACACCCATCCATGTCTGAATTGTGTGCTCAATCCTCAAGATTACAGACTTTTGGGTGCCATTCACACAGTTTATCAACGCATTCTATCAAACACCATGAAGCAGTTGGTTACCTATTTCATGGAGGTGATAACAAACATTCCTCATAAAACAACTGTCACAGCCATATTTAGCTAATTTGCTGAGTAGGTACATTTCCATGATTTGTTTTAATTGTTAACAATATTTCAATTGTGCTTTTCCTGTTCATATAAAACAAATCATAGTAGTACTATGTACATATGATAATTGTAACTTGAAAAATAAAGCATCCTGCATGTGAAAGTTTTTATTTGCATCACTAATATCGCTCACAAATGCACTAAAACAAATTAATAACTTACTCCGCCTAGTGTATGGTGCTAATATGTATTGTAGATGAAATATTCGGTCAGAGAGAAAAAATCAAAAGTTATAGGTAAAGTAGAATGTAATTTGAGGAAAGTCAGAGAAAGTTCGAAAATTCTCAAAACAATAAAATACAAATCGTTATTGCTTGGTATACAAAAGAAAGCAAATTATTATACTTTGGCTTATTAGTAAACAATGAAAGTTAATAAAACATTTGCTCGTAAATAAGACCATAACGTTATCAACTTCCAAGATACGCCACATATCACATGCAAGAAATAAGTAAACTTCACAATAATAAAAATCACCCGCTGCTACTACAGGAACAAAATCAACAATTTTGTGAATCGATGAGTGAGGAATAGTGCTCTAAGTTGAGAAAATGTGCTACAAAATGTGTAAATGAGTACGACTACAAGGAACATAGAAGTGCTATAATGAGACAACAGTATTAGCTATCGTTCGAAAACTTGACAGCCGATGCTGAGATACTCTTAATCTAGAGTAGAGCACTTTCCTCTAAGCTCTAGGCAATAATTGTCTATTAATAGTTAAATTAAATAGCTTATTTTTGTTTCATCCATAATTAATGGATGCAGTGCAGTCCCTAAGAATTATTCTGATACTGAAAGTACATCTTTATTGGACAATTTACGTAAATGATAATATAACGTGCTTGAACAATATTAACAAGTGATTAAAATGAACATAAAATGTAGATATACGAGTATTTTTGTAGAAACAATATTTAGGTAACTACTGAAAGTAAGAATAACATAAAAATATCTAACTGTAAGTTACCATCAGAATTAGATCCATAGAAGAAACTAGAAGAAACGAAAATTAAAACTTTATTATAAAAAAAGAATGACTGGTATTATCAGTAAGTGTTGATAAATAAATGTAAGAAGTAAATAACATTAATAATAATTTAAGTTGGAAGCTGCAGCTAACTAAAATTAGATATAAGATCACCATGCATAGGTACCTGTAACAAACCACCTGCCTGTTTTAATGTTAAATAACAATATGATAACACAGTATTTTTCAAAAAAATTTATAGATCAAAAATATTATTTGAAAATTGAAAACCAAATAATAAACTTACGCTATATGATTTCGCTCTGTCATAAGTTTTTGAAAAAATCATTCGGCGTTCAATGATTTCGTCATATGTCAAAGCAAACTGCGATACAGTCTATAAAACAAAAGTTTACACAAAGATTTATTTAATAAACAAAATTATTTAAAGAAAAAATCTCATTTACATTAGTAAATATTATCACTGTTGTTATATAGTCAACAGTTTAAAGATATGATAGAAATTAGTTCTTAGCTATTTATTTTACTGAATCTATTGATGAAGTTATTGTTGTCGTTGCTTGGGAGGTATGCCACTGCCACTCAGGAACTAACATGTCAATATGTGCTTAGCTGGAAAAAAGAACTTCAATTCAGTTGATTTTAAACTCGATTCGTTGTTCTAGACAATGTCATGGTCTGCGATTTTCTCTTGTTCCTCTCATCTTATGAAGACGGCAATTTATGATATCAGAAATCAAGTCGGTCCTGGTAGATCCAGTGCTGGAGGTCGTGACCCATTTTCAGCATTTCTTATCGTTTACTTTCTTAATGTGTCTTTCTTCATGAGCAAACAGACTGTATCTTTTTTCATGGTCGCCAAAATAGTTTGTTTTGTTAAATGTTGCTTTCGTATTCATTCACGTTTTGTTTTATCCAGAATTACACAGTTAGAAGGGCATTAGGCAAACTAAAACTTTCTGAATAAACGTTTATTATTACTGAAAATCGATTTTAAATTTTACTATGGAAAGAAACATATTTAATGAAGATTTAACATACCTCTGAGAAAACCTTCACACCTTTATCCCCAATTCCATTGCTACTTAAAAACAAATTCAGAAGACATCGATTTGTGCGCAGCCCCTTCAAAAAAAACAAATAATATAAATTATTTCATCAATATAACAACTTAATCCGTTATTAATTAGAAAAGGTAGCTACAAATGCTTGGTAGTAATGGGGACGCTTTGATGGGGGATATCATATACCTACCATGAACCAAACATGTCAACAACTAATCTGCTCCTATCCCAGCGCTAGTAGTGCTACACATCAGACTAGCAAAGTTCATTTTTTAAATTTAACAATCATCTCCTACTTTGGAAATGTGACAAAGTCCTTCGTCCCCCAATTTGTTTCCTGATAGATCCAAGCAGATCAGCTTTTTATTGCTTGATCTCAGACTTCCCAATTGGCGTCCGATTTGCTTGCATTCCTCCGCGGTAATGGAACAATAGCGAAGACTCAGTTTGGTCAAACTGCAATAAATAAATGTGCATAAATAGGTATTAAATAATTAGAATGGATAGACTAATCTGGAGACGTAAACACTACATAAAAGCGATAAGAAAATCGAAGCATTTGACATGTGAATATGGAGAAGAATGCAGAAAATTTCATGAAAAGACAAGAAGACCAATAAAAAAGTCTTAACGGATATCAATGAAAGAAGTAACCAACTAAATACAATTACCAAACGTAAGACAAATTGGATAGGTCACATATTGAGAAGAGATAATCCACTGAAAACAGTCATTGAAGACAGACTTCTAGCAAAAAACGAAGCCAAGGCAAACCAGGAAAACAACATGTTAGCGGATCTTGTAAGAGTTTTATACCAGGTCTTGAGGAATTGTCACGTAATAGGGAAGAGTGGAGAAAGTAGAATTCATAGACATGGACCAGCCACAAGGCAGAGACCAAAATAGTTAATTTCTATGTGTATAATAAATCAACATCCTCTAGAAATTAGACAACAATTTTACTTACGAAATATCTTCTTTCATTAATTCATAGAAATTATTTGCAGCATTAGGTCCATCATTTGCGTCAATATTTAGTGTTCTAAAACAGAAATTAAAAAAAAAACTATGATTCAGTCGAGAAATTTTGGATGATATTATAAAATGAAATAGTTTCCAATGATGATTATCTATAAAATTTACTGTAGATAGGTTATTTCGCATTCAAACTACAAATAAGTTGCATTATCTAGTAGCTACATGCTTACTTAATATTTTCACATGTTTTCAACATATTAGCTAATTGAACTACACGTTCATTGGTTAAACCAACTCTCCAAAACCTAAAACAGTAATAAATGATAACGGCGAATATAATCTACGAAAATTGAATCTATTCAACATTGCAATAAATAGAATGCTACTGAACTTACGTAAGAGTGTGCAGTTTACTCATTGTTGGAAAACATTGACGCAAAATGCCGAGCATCTTGTCTTCCAGTAACCATCCTATAGAAAAAACACATTTCTTTAAGTAGATTTTACAAATAATATTTTTCATGAGGTTCACTGTCGAATAAAAACGATTTTGAGAAAAGTTCCTCAAGCTAATCGTCATAAAATTAGGAAATAATTCTGACCTCTGATTATGACCTCAGTGACAGTCTCCTGTTTGTCCGGATGATCCATTTCTACCTGGATACTGGGCTTCAGAAATTCCAAAGAAGTGCGAATTAAAAATGTTTTTGGTTTAAATCCAAATATGTCGAGAATTTCTATAAATTAGAAAGTAGATACTGTTTTGAAGTAATAAGTAGTAGGTACATGACATAATATAGATTTTCAATAAATGAAGACAACAGCTGATCGACTGCTCGCAAAAAACCTATTATCCAAACCATTTTGAAAATATAATGATATTCCTGTCAAAGTCTACGGTACTATAGAAAATCAAAATTTGATAATTCGGTGACTTTTGCAATATAGTAGCTAGATTTTGAGCTACGTATGGTCTCAAAGATAACTATTTTTGTAAAATTTGTTTCTTTATTATTTATATATTCATCAACGTTTATGATAATGAAACTTTAAACAGATTTGGGTAAAACTCGCCACATACATAATATGTACATTAAATGGCCTGAAAAAAACAAAATTTCCAGTCTGTTAATAAAACAATATAAAATAGTGAAATTGTTGTATACAGGTAGGGATGTCTAAGGATACAATCAAATAAATCCATAAAATTCAATTAACCTTTGTCTTCAGCTAAAACCTCTTCCTCATCTTGTTGCAGTTGATGCTGCAGAAGAAGTTGTTGTTGCTTCTTGTCGTCACGTCCTCGCTTGCCTGCAACAGTAGCTGACTCCAAACCTGACTATAATACAAATTAAACAACCTATATATTAGGAATTTTTCTTACATTTAAAAATATATCATATTAATAGCAGTTTTTATCATTTTATAATTAATAGCAAAGTTTTTTACTTGTAAACCTGGTGAGGGAGGTCTTTTTGCTCGTAAAACAATTTGAGGAGGATGTAAAATTGGAGCAGATCTACATAACTCTTTAAAGTCTGTATGGAAATGCCCTGTTAAACCAGATAATTCTAAAAAATGGTATGAAATCAATAATAAATTTATTATATCAAAATAGTCCAACATGAAATTTGAATGCGAAAGATAGAATGTAATTCGGTCTACCTCTTTCTCCATGATCTTCGGCTGTATGAGCTAATTTATCTCCTCTCAAAACTCTCTCAACTTTTTTCCCCATTTGAATTTTCTTTATGGCTCTGTAAAAAACATGTAGAACACTTTATTACACATAAATTTGTAAAGACTCAATTTCATCAACCAAATAAAATTAATAAATATTTTTTATAAAAGGTTTTGAGTTAAATGTCTTTCAGTTTGAATAGTTAAAGGTTAAGAAAATGAAATAATATTATTTTTAGTAAATAGGACTAAGTAAAATAATTTTCAACAAAAGATATTCACTTATCAAATAAATAAGATTCTGATAGAAACTGAAACATATACATATGTATAATTTTAATTTAAGCAGAATTTGATACCTTTATAAGGTAATATGTATGAAGATACATTTATAATGCATACAATATATTTACACTACATAAATGTTACTAAAGAATAAACTCTAACGAACTATTATGCAAGCTCTAACAATCAACAAACCTTTAAAAACAAACTTTAAAACCTAGTATGGAACATGATTTATACATATACATATGTAGGTATAATTGTTTTCTGTCAAAGAACAGACACTATACAGGAACACATCCTTTTCTATGGGGCTGAAATCCCGACTTTAACCTCGGAAATGATAAAGAAGATAAATGGTGCCTAAACTAGATTACCAAGAACAACTCTAAACATCAGCTGGAAAAAAGATTGCACCAACAAAGACCTATAACAGACACTACTAGAAGTAGAAGATGCATTTACAAGACACTATTGGAGAAGCAATAAGAGTGTACAAGGCCTACACATAGAAATAAAAAGTAAAGCACACCAACAAAAACCTATGTAGAAGAAGACACCAACAAAGTGAAAGAAGCTGTGGGAAACAGTGATGAATGGAAGAAATTTGTCATGCTTAGCTGGGTAAACCTCAATTAAATAATTAAGTATATAGGCTAATAAACTTGACATGTTAGTGCTTGAACTTAAACAAAGAAGCTGTGTTATTATTTAAAATTATATCTTACTTTAACTGGATAATCTAATATCTACATAACACAAAGTTTGATAATTTTACTTTTTTAAATTTATAAGATTTATCAGCTATGCATTTGTTTTAGTAAATAAATGTGAAAAGAATTGCAATTAACTAGTTCAAACTAGACTAATATACTTAGATTTAGTATATAAGAAGCCTGGTTTCTTTTTTCGAATATTTATAACTTATAAAAAGTATGTTACAGTTATTTGGTTCCTTGTCCGATCTCTATTTTAGACATATTTATTGGGTATTTGTAATGTATTTTTTGAGTTAGTTAATTTAGTATCAACCCCCAATATAGAGACCTTTGCTAATAGGCCATTAACTTTATGAGCTATCTAGCCTTGCCAGAGTATTATAAGCATTTTATCAAATACCATTGTCACTTACATTGACAAAATATTCATATATTATGTGGTTTAGCCTCCCTCCAAGTACATTTTATAACATTAACACTCGTTTATAGTCTGAACAAATTTTAGGGTGAGGAATAAACATTTGCCCTCAGATTTCATGTCCAGGATATGGTATGGTCAGTATTTTGATCATCTACATTAGATTAAAATTCTGAACTTTAAAGAAAATAATGGATAAGGAAAATATAAAAATATCTATGACAATCTACAGAATCTTATTTTTTTAAATACTATGTTTATCTAGTGTTAACTTCTCCATTAATAATATTTGTAAAATAAATGTACACTATGTACTCTGTTTTAAAAATTGTTTAAATATATGTAACCATATAATGTGGGTGTTTCAAAAGTAATTCGAATCATTATCCATAGATTATACAATTTGCTTGTTAGATTCATTCTCTGCAATATCATTAGTAGATTCTGTTAGCTATCTGTGGGCAAAATTTTTTATTGATATATTTAATTAACCACATCAATAAAATTATATTATTGTGCTTTAAATTTATATTTCTTTTTACACACATTGAAATAAGTAATCAAAACAAATAAAAACCATTTATTGTAAAAATATTAATGGAATCAAGAAAGAGTGATAAACAATGTTTTTAAAAGAAATGTGCCAAATAAATTATCAACACACAAAAAAAATGAAAACAAAGTTTTGAGTGTGTTTTGCATATTTGATATGGTTAAAGTTAATTAACAGATAGGTGATCAATGCATAAAAAGTAAAAAAGAACTCTGATGTTATTAAATTATAAGTGGGTATAAAAATGGAATGAGAAAACCACAACTTCAACTTGAATTTGTGTTATCATCAACATCAACCAAAGTTGCTATTTTGTATGAATTGGAGGGTCATATCCAAAAAAATGTATCACCTATTTAGATACAGTTTTAAGAAAAAGGGGGGCTAGGTATATAATACAAAATATATGTAAATGAGGGTTTGCATTATGGTAAATATTTGAGAAATAGGGGCCTTTTGGGCTAATCATTTTATTCAGATAAAATGAAATGTTTGCTCTACTATAGAGTTAATCACCATACTGCATTAAATACATTGTACAGAGTTGCCTTTGGCATTTTATCAAGCACCATTATTGTTTTCATTGAGAAAGTAGGTGGAGTCCACTCCCAGGACATGAATGCTAATTTCATAGTCTAAAAGTTCACATATATTAATGAAATTTGGTATCTAGACTAATTTCTGGGTGATGAATAAGAATCTTCTATCATATTTCATGTTAAGCATATGGTATGGACAATATTTTGATAATCCACATTAGCTTAAAATGATGAACTCTAAAGGAAATTATTAATATGAAAAATATATAAAACATGTATGACCATATACAGAATATTAACTAAAAAAGTGTTATTTCAATCTATGTAAACTTCCCTATTGTTAATATTTCCAAATAAATGTACACTACTTTGTTTTAAACTGTATTGTTCAAAATATGTGACCATTTATGTATTTACAACATTTTAGGATATTCCTTCAAAATAACAGGATTGATAATTTTAGAAAAACAACACTTCCAACAACTAATTAGTTCATATAGCCAATCAGGGATCTACAACATGGTTTCAATAAGATGGAGCACCAGCTTATTTTTCAACTAATGTGTGGGATTTTCTAAATCATTTTGTATCACCTCTTGATTTTGTTTTGTAGGGACATCTGAAGTCTGTCATATATTTTCAATGTCAAGGAAATATCAATGAATTTAAAGAAATAATTTGCCTCCAATGTGCTAAGATTCTTAACCATCAGAAAATGAGTACAAAAGTGCATTGAACTCAATGGAGAATAATTCAATCACCTACTGTCATAAACATGTTTAATATAGTTTTTATATAAAAATACAAGTTTTAATTTAATATTTGATGTTCTATATCTCCATGGGATACAACTTCTGTTCAAACTTGTTTAAATTCATTTTATTTGTTAATATTAGCAGGGGCGGATCCAGGGGGGATCACGGTGTCCGATCCCCCCCCAAAATTTTCAGTTTGCTATTTGTGCCCTTTTCGAAAAGAATCCCTAAATAATAACCTAATGCTAATAGTAGTCATAATTTTATTATAGTACTGACACTCCTATAATGAATCACCGA
>JAUYWI010108450.1:0-11060 GCA_034780595.1 Parotoplana pacifica
GCTGTCTGTCCTTTTCTCAGCAGAAACAATACCGTAGCACGATTAAGGTGGTCAATGGCACATGGACACTGGAGAGATGTCTGGGATAGGGTTATCTTCACGGATGAGTCCAGATTTATGGTCACAGATTTGATGAGAGGAACATCACTCACTCTCAGTTTGGGAACAAATTGGTAAAAATGAGTTGTTTTATGGATGAGTTGACTAGAATTCCTTAGAAGATACCTGAGAAACTGTATTAAAAATACCTTGAGTAATGTATTTATTTAATATTGGTCTTCAAGTTCTGAATTTGCATAACTAAGTTCAAAATCATCATTTATGATTATAACAAATTCTAAATCATCAGTGGCAGACTATTACACTAGGCATGTAGAAAATAACAAATTTAATTTCATCCTGGTAAAATTCAGTATATACTTTAGCTCCAATATTTAATTATTGGCATTGTAAAATCTTAACTCATTTTCTTCTCGTTGTTACATTATATTTTTCTAGCTAACAAATTTGAAATAATTAAACTAAGTTCTTAAACAACTTCTGTGAATTTAGACATTTAAGTACATAAATCAAATATAATATACATTAAAAATTAATTATGAATATTTGTTGAAAAAAGTATGGAATTAATTTTAAGTAGCTGTAATACCTACCTATTTACAAAAGCTGCATAGTTGAATTGTATGTATGGTAGTTAAAATGTATGAAATACCTACATGTTTTAAAATACTTTGAAAAGTTATTAAATTGAACTTTTACAATAAACTAAATGGGTAATTATATTGATTTATAGATCATATATTTGCCTACATATGTGTTTTTTGATATCCTTACCCAGTCATTCCCCCCATATATGGTAAAAGTATAAGGTTGCCCTACTAAACCAATACAAAATCATTATTTTGAAAATATGTAATTTATTAAAATATATTAGATAAAAACTGAAAATTTATATTTCGTGACTCCTTTTTTTACTTTAATCAGCTAGCAAGAGGCTATTCTCCTGCACCAATTTTTACAATTCTCTTTATTAATATTCCTAGAAAATAAAGAAAATGTATTCAAAACACTATGAAAGTGATTTAAATAACAGTGTTTTATGACAGTAGATGATTTAGCAATTACTTTAATTGTTTTGATTTGTTATAAAATATTTGAATGATAATTAAGAACTTATTAATTAGAAGATGTGTATACTATAATTTTGCCTTGCAAAACTTGAGTTTGCTATTTTCTATTTTCCTTGATATTGTACTCTGCCTGGATCTAAATGATGATTTAGAGTTTGTTATCAGACGACTACTGAATCAAATTTTTATCATGCTGAGAAGGAATTTGTTGTTTTCTATCCCATTATGGTTGTGGGTTATTGATGATGAACTTGAAAACCAATGGTTAGATAACTGATAAAATAACTTTTCAACTAGTACATTTTGAAATGTAGTTGTAAATATTTAATTTTATAATTTAATTTAATTAAAAATAAAGCTATCTTATCCTCAAGGTTCTATTACTACAGATTTCAATCATTGAATTTGTTTTTTTAAGTGACTTAATGTACTATGAATACATCAAAAATTATTTGCAAATATATATCAGGTCTAGATCCAAGATTTTGAAAAGGGAGGCATAATATGGGGGTGTCTCCACTCTAGGTCCATAAAATGTCAACCTTTTGAAGAGAGGGTTGCCACCCTAGATCCATCAAAATGTTAGCTTTTTGATTCTCTCCTAGATAACCAGTGTTAATAGATTTAGATAGCTATAGTGGAAAAAAATATTAATTTTTATTTTTATGGATAACTAAGCCATATTTCTTGGCAAGATAGTATAAAATTCTTGATATATAAAATCTATGTTCTACAAAAATGGGGGACATATATCAAATGTTATAAATTTTGTGAAAAATTCTATTCACTACAATTGTGAATTTTTTAATTAGCACCCAATTCTACCTTTAATGTCTATGGTCAAGGATACCTAAGACATCTGGCTTGTATATCATATTATTTTATGACTTTTAAATCCTAGAAAAACTAAAATTTATTATGTGAAAATTCATATAGATCAGTTTTGTGATTTTTGAAGTCAGCTATTTTTTGACAATTGTTCTTTGTTCCTTCTTTTTTCAGTACTTTCATATACTAAACTTTTACCAATTTCAATGAAATTTGGCACATACATATATTAAGTTTAAAATACCCTAGTTATAGTAAAAAAAAGACATTGTTGTCTTCCAAATATTCAGTATATTGCATATAGTTTTTCCCTTTCGATGACATTATAATTTAGGCACATATTAAATACTCTTTAGTAAAATACTGTTTGTAATTCATCATTAATATTAAAAAACATATTATAAAGTATAATTTATAGTTTTGTAATTTAAGATACAATGAATTAAAGTTAAAGAATTTTGAAAGATTTATTAAATACAACAGTTTTCCATCACATTGCATCGTTTGCATGTTCCAAGTGCCAAACCCTAATTTTTTCCATAGATATGGTGACCTAACATAACCCAGTGATTCTGATGCATTGAACTGCCATTGAAGTCAGAGTTCAAAGGTCCCCGTCGTCCATGAGAAGGTTAGTGATAAAACTGTTAAAGCCAAATTTAGGAATATGATTTAATTAAGCCACTCAACTTTCTGGTGATCCCACCAGCAAGTTTACTACATCCGTTGGTATTTTCGTGTTCATCCGTACTACTTAGCCAGCTACTAAAAGAGGTGCTCCCTGAGCGAGCGAATCCGCACCAACTAGAGTCTAACCCCTTAACCAACTCGGCCACTGTAGAACACATACAAGATAATATGAGATGACACACAAAAAACAAAGAAATCCATATATCTAAGCACACAAGTGAGGAATATATTTGCATTCCCATTAAATTCATATTATATTTATTATTTGGATAAATTCCTCTTCTTGATTATGACATATTATGCTTTCTAATTTAGTTACCATCTAAATTTGTTTTATTTGTTTGGTGTTTAATTTTATAAATATATTCCTGTTTGTTTGAATCTTATGCAATTAACTAAAATTCCCCCTCCTCTCTCTCTCTCTCTCTCTCTCTCTGGGACACAAATCGGACCTAGTTTGGTTGGAACACCCACATTAGGATAATTAGCAAGGTCATGTTATTTTAAGCTTAATACTCCACTTTAGCTGGAGAGACCAGGATCTTTTCATTTAATGTTTTAATTTACAGATCATAATTCCTCTTGCATAGGTTTCATTTAAATTTCTATTTGATGATGACTTTTTTAGGAATTTTAGATGTAGACAGAAGTTTATGCACAGCTTGAGGCTGCACTGACTTTGCCTCGGAATCATTATGTACTGATGTAAATTCAAGTTGCATGTTATTTTCACAAATATTGTTAAACCTAAAAACTGATAGGTTTAAAAAATGTTTAGTGTACTTTACATTAATGAAAAATAAATATGGTTTAATTTACTTTGCATTTTATTTGCATTGACAAAAAACAATACAACAATAAAACTAAACAGGTAGTTTTACTAAGTATGTTAAATTGATATTTTTTATTTTTCACTTCAAGTTAATCTAGGCTGGTACCAAATTTATCAAAATCAGATAATGTTTTGAACTACATATAAGATTGGCGTTATTTTAAGATATCATATATTCTAACTTATGTATTTGACTCTTCTTGATAAAGTTTTGGACCTTTGGACATCATGGAATGGTTAGTAAAAAACATATGAATAATAAATGGTCAGATGGTTAATTTTAAATAATGATCCTACAAATCCATATATACAGATCTTTATTGGTAATTGAACAAGTTCTATTCTTTAGAAATACAGAAATTGGGAATGTAATTATCTTTTCTAAAATATTAATCATTATATTTTTGGGATATTAATTTATTAAATTCTGATTGTTATACCTATGTATAAAATTTTTGTGTTTAAATGCCTAATTTTATTTTTAAGAGGTTTGTATAGATGAAACTAGACAATCCAATTTTGGAGATGAATGTTTACAAGCAAGAATTTACTACTGAACAACATCAAGAAATTGTTTCTGGACAATTTATGATTAGTAGTCTAGACGATGCTGATGGTTCTAAAACATTGTGTCAATCAGAACTAATCCCTGACATTCTGTCTATAAATAGTGAATATAAACAATTAGCTGCTGTATCCGGAACTTCTTCATTTGAAAGTTCTCAGACACACCAATCTGGTTCTCAGCAATCTGAAAAATCTTTTATAGATGAAAATTTGACCCAACTGTTCAAGTGTCTCAGTGTTGTTTATTCTGCTGGAAAAATTACCAATCCTAAATGGAATCAATTTACTGGTTTGAAGTTTACTCCTAAAGACAAAATCAGAATTAACAATATTATTTGGCGTGACTATCACCTTCAATGTAAGTGAACATTTAGATAAATTACCCATTTTTTCAATAGTTTTTGATATTTTGGAAATATTCTCTTAGCTGAGATATTGCTATGTAGTAGAAATTGACTGATTGTAGAATTTCATGGCCTAAATATACAAATTTATATAGAATGGTCAAAGTTCTAAATTACATTGGGTCTGACAGCCACACCCCTTTACAGATCTAATTATAGAAATTGTGCGTATTTGTGCCTAATTATGATATGCATGTGTTATTTCAGATTTAGTTTGGTAGTTAAGGTTAAGTGTTTAGATTATGCTGGGGTGGGTGATGATCCGTCCTTCATCTGGGGCATAGTCCATTAGGACTGATTAATGTCAAAAAATTGTTTTGTATTAACCATCAACAAAAAATAATATGTTTAATCGTAGAAAATAGTAAAGAAATATGTTAAATCTGAGACTAATAAAGAAGATAGTCATTAACATAAAAAGTACATGGTTGATGTTCTGTACAGCTAGATCTAACTGTACAGAACAACAACATTGACATAAATACCTATAGTAGCATGAATAAGACCCTCTCTGATGCATATGGTACCTTTTGGAACGAAGAGCTAGACTAGCTGAACAAAACGTAAAAAAGGCAAATGTGAACATCAACAAGTGAAAGGAAAAGATTACAGAGTTTAACACTTTGATAGCGGAGGCGAAGAGAAAGTAGGTACTTGTCATTGGTAAATGTATGTTGAAAATTTACAAAACCGAAACTAGAAATTCTTCTACGGTAATACTTCCAGTCTTAAAGGCTAATTAGATGTTTTGCAATTTGTACAAATTATTTGCATTATATCACATATCATTAATACTGTCAGTCCTACACAATAGACATCAATTTTGGATAAAAGTAGTGGTTTTATTTTTGACAAAACTTGCGACTGTTTATGGTCAGTTAGCCTTCCTCTAAACGAAAATCCTAGATTTCCCACCCTGTAATCTAAATGTTTTAACCTTCAATGTTATAGAAAAATACAGATAATTTTAAATCAATATAATATGCACTGTCTTTGATATGCCAATTTAGATATATAGAGTGTATGGAAAAAATGGCCGTTTTTCATTATTTTCGGAATGGAACATAAATATTGAATTGTGTATTGGCATTTATTTTGAATAACTCTATGTTTATAATTTGAATAATGACATAGCTTACATGATAAATATGTATTGATTTATAATTCAGTTGTGACCACTGAGTAGAAAATGATCAATTTAAAATGTAAAAGGTAATCTTTGAATCTATGAAATGATAAATCAATACATATTTATCATGTAAGCTATGTCATTATTCAAATTATAAACATAGAGTATTCAAAATAAATGCCAATACACAATTTCAATATACTTTCCTATTCACTAGACATAAATCTTCCTGACCGATTTGTTTTTCCAACAGGTGACTCTTTGAAAGAATATCTGAGACTGACTTTCCAAAGGGACTGTTAGTTCAATAAGTTGAAACTGCATGTCACTGGTTACTTGTAACTGTAAATATAATTTGATGTACCCGCCTATTAATTATTCATCTACATGTGCTGTATGTATCAATAAATATGTACTACAAATTTGGAAAACGGTAAATTTTTGCAATACACCCTATAATATATTCAATATCCAGGTGTAATAGTTCACAAACTGATACAAAGGCATGTCATATTTTAGTGGAAATCCATTCAATGTTAAATTATTATTGGATAAGTTAAAACTTCTAGCATTTGTATACTTATCGATTTTTAAAAAAATTTACAAATTCACAGTTTGATATATATCAAGTTATACGTGCTGTAAGTTTGCGATAGCCATCTTTATCCAGGTCAAACCTGTCAAATTAAGTATTTTTAGCTTTTGACCTTTTGGAATTTGATTCCACTTATTTTTCACACACTTTATTTTAAGGTAGCCCTCCTGTAAGCTCAATATTGTCAGCGACACTTCTTATTCTACGTATTATGTTGATAATAAAATATTATGAACAATACTACAATATGGCAACTTTTTTTGATAATACCGAACGACTTCTACTTTTCGGCTAAAGTATGCAATATAAATCAGTCGTCTGTACAAATGTGTAAATTAACTTTGTAGTTTGTTTCATGATTAAAAACTCCAGGTTGTAGTATAGAGGGTATAGTTTAAAAAAATGTTGAACAGAAAATATTCATTTAGTAATTAAACATAGTAAGTAAACGTAGACTTAAAATAAATTATACTTACAAATAAATTTTTCTGTTCAACTTTTTTAAAACTATACCCAGTAACTTATGCGCCACCCTGTATATCGCTGATATTACGCTCTTTATACAAACGTTTTTATACAAATAAAAATACATAAGTGATTGCATTACAGTAGGTACCTATTAGGTACATGTATTACAGTACATATATTGATTTCATTCCTACTGTCAACATTGTTGATAAATGTAGAAATAGACATTTTTCTTGAACTTGTTTGTTTCTGTAGAAATATCCCTACTACTTATAGATTTAAAAAAAAATTCAAGTCAAGACTATTTGTAATTTCAATTGACCGCTGTTTGAGGCAATGAGATTTATTTTATACCATAGAAATAGATTGCATACATTCCAACGTAAACCATAGTAGTTTATTTCTATGATTTATACAATTCAATTATATTTTATGGTCCAGCACATAATTTTTTTTGTCAAAGAGGCTTTGATAATTTTGATAATGCCTGATGCAAGTCACGTCTGAATATTATTCAGTCTATTTGATTAATATTTATTAATAAAAATTGGTTAAAAGTCCAAATTACAAAATTTAAATTATAAGAGAAACAACATGTTTTTTTGTAAAAGAAACTTATGCAGCTGGACAATTTGATAAGGTTTTATATTTTGTTTTGTTAAAAAGAACGTGTATTTTCATTTTTAGATGGGAAAAAAACATCTTCACAAGTCATTTTTTCAGATCCTTTCACAGAAAAACAAACTTATCCCAAGGTATTGTTGCTCATTGATTCTGTAAAGTAATGTCTTTTTTTAATTAAAGGCAATAATTTTTGTAAATGCTGTAGACTATTGAACAGCTAGCATATATACAGACATATATTCTCCTTACCAGACCTATTTTATTTTGTTTCAAATTGTTGCTAATAATTTATTATCAATTGTTTCCTTTTTTTATTTCAGTGTATTCTTCTTGAAGGAAAATACTGGAAACGCAGTGTGGACACAGTTCGCTCGCAATACCGTTCGTTGCGTTCCAACTATAAATGTATTCTTTCTGCCGGAAGATCACAAAAAGCGCAACTTCTTTCATCTAACTATGCTGCATCATCAGCAAACAAGTTAACGCAGCCACTAGATAAACCCAGCTTTACGAATTCCTTAGACAATTTATTTGATGTGGAAATGGACTTTGATCTGTTAGTAGATCAGCCATTCAACTTCCCAGATTTGCGTGAACTAAACCAGTTGGGTCATGCTGATTTTATACAACCAGACTTGCACCAGTTTCAGCCCAGAATCGAACAGGACTTCTCGCAAGAATTGTCCTTTCTGAACTCAACATTTGGTAATTTAGATCGTCTCTTTGAAGAGACTCCGGATGAATTAGCTGAAGTGTCCGATCTTGAGATGACTTTGCAATGCCCATCTTCACATGCAACTACTCAGGTGTCAGAGATCCAGTTAACTTCTGATTCATCATCCACTTTTCCTTTCATTACCAATCCTAGTTCGTCACAAATAACATCAACCTCTTCGTCACGTTTTTCTATTTCAACAGCTTCTTCGTCCACCACCGTACAAGAACGACCACAAATGTTGGCTGCCTTACTTCAGCAGCCTTCAGGCGCCATTACCAATCTACTACAGCAATCTAAGACACAAAGTAATAAGAAAATAACATCAGATGCTTTGTTTGTATCTCAAGCATCGTATCATCCAAGTCCATCATTGACGACAAAATTAGTTTCTCAATCCTCTTATGTTGCGACAAACAGTTCATGGCACAAGAATTTTAATCCTGTAAAACTATCTAGGTCCCCTCCACGGAATAAATATTCATTTGGTAGTTCTCCGCCTAGTCAATTTCAAATGCCTAGTCAACCATCGATCAATCTGTCATATCGACCAAATAATGAGACGAGTACTCCGATCAAAGGTGCATCTACTTTGCAGAAACGTCGATCCTTTGAATTTCTTACACCAGAAGTAGGTTGTAGTCAATGTATTTAGATAAAACGTGGCTTTTGACTTAATCTAGTCTGACCTCTAATAGTAATTCTATTTATATACAATTAGTCATAGTTAATTTGTTTTTTGGAATTTGTTTTAATATTGGTTGTTGATTTAAAAGAGGTTTATTATTACATTCTACTCCAAACATATTTAAATCATCTAAACCAACTTATTTGTAAGTTGCTATTATGAATGAATTGGAGCGGATCTGTGGGACACAAACTAGCCTTTAGAAGGTCATATCTCAAAAACTACATTACCTATTCAGATACACTTTTCAGTTAAAAGGGAGGCTAGACCTATACTAAAGGAATCACTTTAAATGGCATCATGGAAATATTTTGACTATTATAGGTCTGACAAATCTTTTTTCTTAGAATTTTGGAGCTTTTCCAAAACCCACTTTTAATTTTGAACCGGAATTGCTCTCACACCACAATACCTATCTTAATATAAAGTCAAAATAATGTTATAGTTTCAAAGTTGTCATAGTAAAATGTTGCAAAATCAACTATCATTGTTTTCAAATGTTCGTTTAGTCGTCAAACTAAAACATGGATTTTGATAAAATTACAAATTTTAGTTGATAATTAATCGAGGATTATCTTTTTTTATATTTCTTAAAACGTGTACTTTTCATTTAGCTAGTATTTTGAAAAATGGTGAAGAGAAGAGACACCCAAAAAACGAGAATTTTAATCATGATGCCAAAATATGGCGAAGATATTTATCTATCTTGTTCTTAGCCTTGTGGCAGTTCTATGTCTATGCCACTATTCCCGACGTGCCAATTCCTTAAGATCCGTTCGCATGTTTTTTCTTGGTTTGTCTTGGCTTCTTTTTCCTAGAAGTCTACCTTTTATGACTGTTTTTAGAAATTTATCTCTTCTCAATATGTGACCTATCCAATTTTTCTTACGCTTGGTAATTGTAGTATATTAAGTAGGTTCTTTCTTTCATTGATATCCGCTAAGACTGCTTCATTTTGACGTCTTGTCTTGCTATGAGATTTTCTGCATTCTTCTCTATATCCACATTTCAAATGCTTTGATTTTTTCTTATTGCTTTCATGCAGTGTCAACGTGTCAGAAATATATAAAATTATGCTCCAGTTTAGTGTCTTCTCTATTTTCTTCGTTGTTTCTATTTTCTTCTTTTTGTAAATACTGTTTTTGCTATTGCTATTCTAGATCGAATGTTTTCTTGACATCTCCGTCTAATGTAATTATCCTTCCCAAATATTTGAATTTCTTAACTTATTGATCCTCATGTTGATTTTTTAGCTTTATTGTTGAGTTTATTTATGAGTTATTGTAGTCTCTGTGCAGTGTCTGCTATTGTCCCTTGATCATCCGCAAATCACTTCCTGTATTAACTCGGCATCTATCTTAATGGCCTCATTGATGTTGTCCAATGGTTCATTCATCATGCGTTCGGTATAGATAGTCTTATCTCCGATAGATCTGATACGTTATTTTCAATTTTAACGTTTGATTGATGTAGAAGTCTTGAATGAGTCTTCGGTCTTTCCAATTCACTTTGTCAAATACATAGATCGTTTTTGTGCTCTATAGGCTTCTATTTATAATTGTTCGCATTGTTCCTATGGCTTCCCTCGTTCCACATCCACTTCTAAATCTAAGAGATAGAGATTAAGTTCGTGAGAAATTGGGGTGCCGCACCATATAGGCAATTCTGTAACTGATGTAACCCCGAATTTTATATACCAAGGGTTTTAACTGATGAAGTAGTGAAATCTACAGGGTGGTCACAAATATTTATGACTCACATATGGGACATATCGAAACTTCTACTTGGCGAAATAACCAGTGCTTGTTTTATCGGTATTTAGCTGGAGTCTGTTTGTATTAAACCAGTCTTTAAATGATGAATGCAATTTTCAATAAGAGATAAATGACTATCAATATCTTCCTTGGGAAAGGAAATATATATTGACGTGTCATCAGCGTAAATTTTATGCTTCAGATTATATGAGTTAATGATATGACTCATAGGATCTGTATACATGGTGTATAGGCGAGGGCTGAGACTGAACGTTAGGGGACACCGCAGGTAATCGGAACAAAAGGAGATATATCATTGTTGATTTTAACAGCTTGGCTACGTCCAGTTACATACGAACTGAACCATTTTGATATTGTCCTTGAAATCGAAACGATGTTGAAGTTGATCTAGAAGAATATGGTGATTCACTGTGTCAAAAGCTGCGCTAAGATCCAAAAATATAATAAATGAAACATAATTACTATCAAAAGCAGTGGAAATATCACATATGTATGTATATGTAGAATAAACCTTTTCTCTAGCAAACACAAAAATAATAAATAATATCAGTCAAGCCTTCGACAGTATTAACATAATAGAAATGAATGTAATCCAACCAAAAGATGTGTAAAAAT
>JAUYWI010108461.1:0-11060 GCA_034780595.1 Parotoplana pacifica
TGTGTTGCCGAGGTATTCGTGGGCGTAGCGGAACTGGGCATCGCAGATGTTGGAGAAGCAGTCTTTTTCTTGTTCATCCCATCTGTGACGCAGCTGGGACAGCCAGGTGAAGGCCAGGGCGTTGTCGACTTTGGTGGTGATGATTTTGGAGACCACGTCACGATTGTGGACATCGATTGTACAGATGGTCATCACCTAAACAAGCAATATACATAGATTAGCCAGCCATAGAAGCATTACATTCTGTTATTGCCAAATGCTACTTAGGATAAAGCTGATAAACTGTTGAAAACACTCACAGCAAAACATTTGATTAAAATGATCATCCGTACGGTTACTTATGTCCAGGTTTGCATACCGTTAATAATGATTTTCGACCGAATGATTTGATCAATTCACTTACCTTTTGTCTTTCTTGAACGTTCAATTCTCCAATGAGCAACGTAATCAGGGCATTCAAACTCGCCACCTGCTTCTTATTGAAGTCCTTCATGGCGTTTTCATAGCCTTCTTCCAACCGCGCAAACGAAATATTAACCTCAGTGGTCCAGCCAATCTGAGACCCTGTCAGGGACACCTGGGCGGGATTATCAAATATCCAGACCTCTCTCGCCTTCTCCTCGTAGGTACCAACAGCCTCTGAGAGGAAATGGCACATCGTGTGGCGCATCTCGTCCAGCAAGCGGTTCAACCAGAGCTCAACCTGGCCGTCCAGATTGGTCACACGGGCCAGGTCCACCTCCTCACCATCCTTAGAGATCATCTTATTGGCGTCTTTGCCTTTGGAAAACGTGAGCTTGGCCATACTATCGAACAGTTTGGTGAGATGTCGCATGACAATCTCGGGTGAGTTTCCATTCGACAAAATGTCAAGCAGATCGGCCGACGAAACAAAGTAGAAACGAGGGAAAGCCAGTCGTTTAGTTTCCAGATACTCAGCCAAAGCTTTCTCACAAAGAACTAGACCTTTCTGAATCACTTCCAGCCTCTCATATAGATTCGGTTTATTGGTGGCTTCAACAACATTGGTGGTCACCTCAACCTCATTCACAATGGCCTTAAAATCCGTGTCAATACTGTCGAATCGGTTGGAGTCTTCGGGCAGTTGTTTTCTAATATCCTCGGAGCCAATGAAAATGGACTCCAAATGCGACCAGGTGCGCTGTACCTCAAACCAAATCTGGATCACCTGATCGGCCGTGGACAACTTCTTCTGCCAGGTTGACACCTCGGTGAGGAAGTGGGCGATGTACTTGGAGGTCATCATATTCTGCAATTGGACCTGATTCTCTTCCAATGTCTCAATCAGTTCCTCACTGGCTCTCAGCTGTGTGACCTGAGTGCGTGGATGTTTATCATGTTCGAACTCCAGTGTGGACCAAGTGGTGTCCAATTCACGCAACACTTTCTCCATAGACATTTCCTTGACCGATTTGTCCACGATGGTGCGAACCTCCTCCTCAAAGTTGTGCAAATTCAGCGACAGTAAATCGGACAGTGTGGTGCTGTTATCCATGGTGAACTGAACCCCGGTGGCGGCCATAAGTTGGCTCCAATGTCGTTCTCGTATGGCTGGGTTCTGCAATTCACCAACCGCACGCAAAGATGTCAACATATTTTTGACTGTGTCCTCCACGCCAGTGTAAACATCCCAGGCTCGCATTTCCTTGTCCAACGATCTAAAAGAACAAAAAGAAACCAGATTGTATTTTATACAATTTATTCTGTAAATAAATACATTTTAAAACCATAGAGATTAGCTGATACCTAATATCCTTGGCAAACTTCTTGCAGTCCATATCCATCTGTTCCACATTGATGTCGGACCATTTTGTAGTGTTCCAGTCCGACAAACTGAGTCGTACGATGTACACGTAGTCCCACAGTGTTTTCAGCATCTTTAGTTCTTTACGACACTGTTTGATCTGCTTGAATTCAGGCACACTGACCTCAAACAGGGCTGCAGAATCGAGTAGTTCAGACATGTGCTTCTCCATTACCATGATCTCGAGATGATTCTAGAAATAGACAACAAAAGAATGTCTTTGAAACTTATGTTGCAAACAAACCAACGACTTTGACAGCAAAAAGTTGTTTTTATAAGAATTGGTTCAAATCAACTTTTCGACAGTCATATTTCTTACCATGTCTAATTGTTCATAAGGATTCTGACAACTGTAATTGAATGGATCAATCTTTCTAAACTCTTCACGCTTGGTATGTTGCTCCACATCAAAAGTGGCACATCGACGTCGAATATTGGCCACCTCATTATTCTGCAAGGGAGCCACATGCTGCTTCATCGTTACCGCAATCTTCTTGGTGTTGTTCCATTTCTCAGGCAATTCCTGTAACAAAAATTCAATGAGGAAAAGAAATTCTTACAGCAACAGTTGAAAGCACCTTTAGAATCTTTAATAGTTCTTACTTCAAGTTGCTGATGAACTTCATCAGGAAGTTCTTGATTGTAGATCTTGAGCAGTTCAATGGTCTGCTTCAATGGTTCGAACATCTCATCTGTGGTTGCTTGGCGTTCTTTCACGTTGTTCAAATGACCCATTGTGGCCACCAGCCCGCTATAGTCGCCTTCTTCAATCATGCTGCCCAAACCTTTGTCAGTGACCTATACAAGAGAGAAACCAAACTTACACTACGCCTACGCCAAGTTATGCCTCGTAATTTTGAACAAGAATCAAGAAAATAAAAGACCCGCGAACACTACTAGCACCTGCAATACACAGAAACGGAAAATGTCACTCTCTCTTAATAGCTTTGTGATTTCACGATCGCTATTACTAAAGTTGATGTTTATACGCTTTTCAGTGACGTGACATATTGATTAAAAAAGTGAATTCAATCTATAGCCAAAAAAAGTCGAGTTAGCGTGTGAAGTTAGATATTTATGCATAAGAATCCCAGTTTGACTGCGCCTACATTAACGATTTTGAAAATTAAAATCTGTAAAAAATCCCATTAAGTTACGCTTTTAATCAACTAAATTATTTAATATACTATTCCAGTTAGTAGACATAAGTTATTTATATGCTTAAACTGGAACCAGAAAGGCCAAGATGATCTTTTTGCCATTGATAGAATTGATCGTGAGAGTAACATATCCAAAATTGGCTAAAATCCGATGTGGTGCACAAAAGTAATCTTTATATGTATTTGTATCATAGTCATAGATATTTTAAGCAAATTAAATTTTGTCAGAAATATCGTTAACATATAATTTGAATTATTCTTTTGCTTACAAAATCTATGACTATGATAAATACAAAAATAAAGATAAATTTACAATGACCCGAAATTGAGTATATATGCACTACTTTTTAGAATCTTCATAACTTTTTGTACCACAACGGATTTTGGATTAATGGTAAAAATCAGGTTGGCCTTTTTCCCGGTCAAACTCTATTTCGACTGGACTATACACACTTTTGGATTTGTACATATCATACAGATATTTTAATTTTTTTTGCATACACAAATTACAGTAAAACTTCGTTGGGATTCGCCTGAGCAATTACAACTCAAGTCAATGAAATTCTCAGAAGAGGTAGCATTTCATTTTGATTATCCTAAGATGATGAGTATCAAACAAAACCAAGAAATCACTAAAAGCATGATGTCTAACTTTACCTAGCAATCATCACCACCGAAGAGTTTGATGATTGGTCATCTAGTAACATTTGAGCAAGCAAACGAACAAATAAAGAAAAATAAAAGCACTTCATATTGTTTCAGATACTTATTTAAGCAAACCAGGTTTGCATTCGGCCATTAGAAACGTTCTGCCCTGGTTTGACAAAAAGTCCCACAGGAAAATAATAGAAAATTTGAGATACATCTAACAGTTAAATTATAGACATCGAAGTGTCATATACAGTGATATGATGCCAAATAGTCCAAAATAGGATATTGAATCATGGAGAGGAAATATTTGATTGTATTTCTAAAATAATTTTCGGAAACTCATCTCTATGTAAAGTATAATTTCTGAAAATTGGACATACTGGCTTTTTATAAATCGCTGACAAAACATTCTGTAGGTACCTATTTCTCATTGCAGATAATTACATAGTCAATAGAATATAATTTGTCTTCTACATATAATAAGGTTCAACATTCTAAAGGTTTTACTACAGACAACCACAAATCTCGAGTAGCAGGCAGTTTTAGGTTTAAAATATCTACCGAAAGTTAATGTATCGCAAAATCTCGGTGCTTCCATTAAATTAACCAATAATTGATTTTATGGAATTATTCTAAATAGAATTACACTGGGGAGCAGGACATTTCGGAAATCATTGCTTTAAAATATAAAAAAAACTAAGCACACCCATAAATTTTGTTAAACAATTGTTACTATTTAATTTTGATCCAAAATGAAATTAATTAATTGAGAATGACATTTTGAGTTGCTAGATCGTATCAGATATTGCCAAGTCATATTATGCTCAATGAAATCAACTACCAAAGTATAGCATCGCCAAATATTTATGTATCTAAATTATTGCATTATTATGGGAAACACCTTTGTTTTTTTAAGAATAACAATACCTAATATATTTCGCTTTCTCTACTTCAAATTTAAAATTGTTGTTTTAAATTCAGTCAAGGTTGAAGTAAACTTGAAGCACACTTTCGGAAATCTTTTAATCCAAAAACGCATACCTTTATAGAGTTATATTTACTCAACTACACAACTTGTTATAGAATTATCTACCTACTTGTCTACTTTTTTAATAAGTAGTACAAGGCACTGTTTTTCATAAATTTTCAATTTCATAAACGTACTCGTAGTGCACTTTCCAAGGTTGTTGAAAATATTGATTTTTAAAATGACAAATAAAATCTAAGACAATATTTTGATTGTAGTATAATAATGTAGCTATGAAAAGTTATAATTTAATTGAAATTCCAAATAAAAAAGTTTTATTGAAAATTTGTAAATTAAAGTCTGATTTTCTAAAAATGATCCAGAAACTTAAAGTCATTTCCTTGGCATTTACCAAAGGACCAGCTTTAGATTTTGCGGACTTCATTTAATCATCCATCCAAAACGTACGATACAATATATAAAAATAGTGACACTAATATCTATTTCGTTTAACATTAAATAGTTAACAGAAAACATGAAAATTTTTGAAAAACAGTGAATTGTAAACTATACAAAGAATGGAATTTTAAATATAGTCGCGAAATATAAGAAAGTGAACTACCAAAATATAAATAAATGGCCATAATAACTACATAGAACTGAAAATTTAATAAAAGTAATAGAATTTATAATAGCTAAAATTAAACAAAAGAGAAATACATCGAATTTTTTATCGCATCAACTGCAGGTCTTCCCACCAATCTTTTCCTAAAACCACCAACATTTGGATAAAATAAAAAAAGAAATAAAACATCTAGTGAACAGAAAAGAAGAGAAAAAAGAAATTAAAAAGAGCCAAATGAATCTTTCTTACACCGCCATTATCATCTACCATGAGTGACTCAAATTCCTAGACAGGTTCAAGCAGATAGAAATGCATTAGCAATACATACTGACTTACACAAAAAGCATTAGGTACATAATAAGGGTTACACAAAGTTGTAGCCAATCAACATTAAGAACAACTATAATATGGCAAGGACGCCAACCTACTTGAATGAATTGTGCCAACTCCTTGAGACTGTTGGTGACATGATCAATAAGATGCTGCTTGAACATGAGGCTCCAGTGCTTGATTATGTTCAGCAGGGACTGTTTGAACCTTCGAGAGTCTACACGGAACCAGAAATCAAACTTCACAGAGCCCTCAAACTTCTCAACCTAGAACAAGTAAAACATCATTTTATAATTTAACTTCGCAAATAGAAAAAAAACGTTCTCTAAAATCTGCCCAGTTATCAATAATGGCCAACCCCAATCCTGTGAAGTCACCCGGTCTAAAAATAATTTTGTCACGTTTGGTTCCAATTTTAGCACACAATAATTAAAACATATTTAGACATATTTCAATAATTGCTTTCTCATTTATAAAATAACATTGCGGATATGTACCCTCAACCATGGAGGAAAAAACCCTAGAGCTTCGACTCTGTAGTATCTCGTAGATATATTGATCACATTTCCTCATTCTTCAACACCATATGTAAAATCATCATGATGTCTCATTCTGATGTTATAAAACTACATTTCACCTCTTCCTAATGTTATTTGAACATAGATATAGAATTTTCGCTGAATCTCCATCGCTTTAGATTATATGGACGCCCCTAGCCATAGTCATAGAATCTTTGTCGATGATTGCTATGCACGAAATAGACTGAGTCAAAGCTCTGTTTTTACTCTGTGGCCTACACTAAGCTCAACAAACCTCATCATAAATCTTCTCATAAGTGTCAATCTGCTCCTTGAACTGGTCCAGAGTTGGCGGTCGCTCAGGCACGCCCTCTTCCGCGTGTGCCTCCATGTCCTCACTGGTGAGAACGTGACCATATAGCAAGAACTGGCGCATAAATTCGGCGCGATCGTCGCCCCAGAGGTAGTTGTAGTTTTCAAATGAGGTGCGATAGTCACAAGCCTTCTGCATCACTTGCTGAACGCGCTCCATAATTGCATCACGGATCACCGCGGCATCTGCCCGTTTCTCCATATCGGACTGTAACAAAATGAAATGCATTAGATGGTTTGATTGAGGCTTTTTCGTAGAAGAAGAAGGACACTTACGCGATAGTGTTCACGCTCATAGTGTTTAGCGAGTCTAGAAATCAGTGAAGATTGTTTGTAGATGTCATTGATGATGCCATCGATCAGATCGAAGAAACCATCAGCTGCACCGGACTCAAGTGATGGAACAAATACCATTTCGGGAACCTGAAACAAAATATTTTAAATAATATTACAACTTGGCGCTTAGATTCACCAGCAGTCTGGATAGCTCAGTGGGTAAGACACTCGCCTTAGACGCTGACAGTCTATGTTCGAGCCTATCTACGACTGATGAGACCCAAAAGGTGGCTTTGCTGGTGAATAAAAATTAAATATTACAATAATTTAGATTTTTTAATATTAAACCTATTTACTACTTATCAGCAGTATCTATTCAAATCACACCAATTATTACGAAAAATATAGGCAGATGAAAATAGTAAACTAATTTTAATTCTAAAAACATCTAGTGAAAAAAAGAAAATTAATTGAATATAAAGAGCCAAATTAAAGTTCTTACGCCGTCATAATAAGTTACCATCGCATTTGATCCACATTCCTTGAGAAGTTAAGGAGACAGACAAAAACAAAAATCAAATTTATCAACCAAAAAAATCGTATAAATAAACGGCATGAAACTGCAAATCAGTAATAATCTTATTAGATTCTTGTCAACCAACCTACCTGGAGTTCCAAATATGCAGCAAATAGCACTCCAGTAGAGGCCTTTGATTCGGTCTCCTGTTGAAGGAAATTGAGCGAACACAGAATGGTCTTGCTGAAGCCATCTACAACGTCGGCATCCACAGCTTCTACATAAGATTGCCAATCGGTGGAGGATCCATCAGCTCGAAGCAATTCGCGGTTCTCCTACATATTTTAAATATAAAAAATACGATTTAAAGACAAGTTCTATGCAATGCATACAGAACTTAACCTTGTGGTACACCGAACTGTAGTGCTTTACTATGTTAACCAGACCAACTGATATATCCTACACTTGGTAACCCTATATCAACCGCATCTACCCAATCAGTACTGTACCATGTGGTACACCTTATCCCATGCAGTACCCTACCTTGTGGTACACCCTACTTACTCCAGATCAACCCAATGACCAGTGCAGTACCCCACCTTGTGGTGCACCTTACCTCAACCAAATTGTGTATCTTCTCTCCGGCCTCCCGCACTTCGGCATATCGCCTTTCCAGGCGCTCCTTGCGATCATCCAGATTCAACATAGTCTCATGTTTGCCTTCCTTGCGTTCAAAGAGCGGTATCTTCGACCAGGCGGACATGATTGTGCGCACTTGCTCCAAATTGTCTCGACTTTGAACCACTCGTTTCTTGAGATCAGCCACCATATCGCGCACTCGTTCAATATACTCCCAGACACCTAAGATGAGAAATATACCTTAGTACATAATAATTGACATTCTTCTACAGATAGCTACAAAAATATTCAATGAAATAACAAATTTACCCTCGCTTTCCCAATTGAGAGAGCTCTCCGCCTCCTTGAGATTATTGTCAATCTCATCCAGCTCTCCTTGAATGAGCGGGTACAGTTGCCCGGTGGCGTCACGCCTAATAGCGTTGTAGTTGTGAACCATCAGGTCCATATTGTTGATGTACTTTCGGAGTGTGTCGTTTCGGGAGTAAATAGCCGAGGCCGCTTCGGGAATGTCCTCTTGTTGCCGCAGCTCCAAATATTTCACTTCACGCAGTACAGCAATTAACTAAAATAGATAACATCAAGGCTCGTAACGTTTCATTTCATGTAAAACATAGTGCGAGAAAATGATCAGGGCAACTGACAAACCTTTGGATCAAAGTTGACAGTCGTCAGATTGTCTGCAGTTCTTGAGATGAGCGGCTGAGCCAAATTAAATGAGCAGGCCTCATCCACACCTTCTGTCCAAGCGGCATACACTTTTTGGTCATGTCTGCAATTGCATAATCAGTTAAATTACTAAAAACCGCTATTTTAATTACTGCAATATAAAATGACTTTATAAAAAACAGATTTGCTGAGAAATTCCAGATGAAATGTAAACATCCTGTGTTTTGATAAACTAATGTATGACTTACGCTGCTAAATATTCGAGCATCTCGTTGTACATCTTCTCGACAATTTGAGCCTCTTGGGATCGCATCGCTCTAAAATAAACAAAAACGTACACTCTAATAGGAAGGAGGTGTTAGATACAGCAAATTCTGAATTGTTCTTTAGGGCCCCACTCCACCTTAAAAATTATCATAAAATTGCAAACTAACTATTGCTTGTTTTAGCGTTTTGAGTTTCAAACTATTTTTTATAATAAATAACATTTATAAGAATAACAATAAACCTGATTATCTCCCGCGAATTACCAATCACTAATTAGTTAAAAATCCGCAATCCGACCAAAATACTCGAAATTAAATTACAAAAAGAATAACTTTCATTTCTTTAAAAAAATTAACTTCACAAAATTTCATACTGACTCAGGGAAATTCAAGCTATTGTACTTTGCTCTTAAAGTTTAAAAATATGAGGAAAAACAGTGACTTATAATTACAAGAATTAACTTTACACAATAACGAAAGCATTATGATATAATTATTATAGCCGACAATAATGACACCCTCGGTATAAATAGCAGATAATGACATCATACTCACTCAGTACATCCGCTGGAGAAAGAAAAACAAACAAAGTAGAAAGTCTGCTGGATACTACTTACATATACTACTCAAAATTATACAGTGAAAGTAGTGTGGAAACATGTCAATACACTGCACTGTCTTAAACACACGTTCTATTGAAGATGTTCTCTCTTTGGACAGCATATCATGAGCATACATACACAATAATGGTCAAAGTTTCTGTGAAGGTTTCCAACAATTCAATTCAAATCAACAGACAAATGGGGTGTTTATCTAATAATATGATAAATAGTTTCTACTATTAAAACGCAAGCGGGGAGAACCAGAGAAAATATATTACACCTATACGTATAATATAGTTTTACTGTGTAGTACTGAAATAAAAAGCATTCTCAAAAACAAATTGATATCATAGAGCAATAAGCGTGTATAGAGAAGTCACTCTATCCAAAATATGTGCATAGAGGTATCGAGAAGTAGATGAACCATTGATTTCTGTATCATGTTTTCATGTTAACATTTTTTACTCTGTTATTGGTAAAAACAAGTTTTAGATTTTCTGAATTGTATTAATTTTCATTTCCCAATAATTCCGGTTGATTTAAATTAGGAGAATGGAGCTAGGAGTGGCTTCAGTCTACATCACCCAAACTCAAAACAAACCAACTCGCTCAGCATCTTACCGCAAGACACAACTAGATAAGAAAAGATAAAACATGGAAACAAATATGAAATCACACGTGATCAAAAAATCGACAATTATAGCAATTAAGGGGAAAGGTGATATCTTTTTGCTCAAGTATACCTCAAGTGATTTGAATGAAATGGGACCGCAACAATGTACAAAATGTTTCTTGCAATACAAAATTATATTGATCAGACACCCCTTGCCAAATGAAATTGTTAAAAAAACTCATTAAAATGAATTACAAACTAAAAAAATAAATATAAATAATAAAACACAAAAAGTTGTGACGTTTCCTTGTATTCATAACAATCAATCTCAGGCATACTACATTGATCGTGTTGTTATGAAGATATCGCAAATTTCTGTGTTTTTCCTATTCATATTAAACTCGTCATAACGTCCCCAAACTCCATATTAAACTAAAAAATATCTTTGGAATATTTCTTTCTTTACATAAATACTGATGAAAGTTAGGTAGAACATTTGGATGGCACTCACGGATGTTCGATTCTCTTCACCGCCTCCCAGGGTACCTCAATGCGTTTCATCAGCTCAATGCTCCACTTGAGAGAGCCAGTCACCGAGGGCATGTTCTTGTGCACACGAGGGCGTCCTTGGGCCTCTTCATATGCCATGGCATCGTCATAAATGACCTTGGCCTCCTCCATGGTCTGTCGCAGCCAGGACACGTAGATGGGATACTTGGCATCGAAATCCTTCTTGATCAGCGGCCTCTCCAGAAGGTTGCCCAGAATGTCAAATAACTGAAGAAAAAAGATCCATACGTATATTCTCGTGAGCAGATTCGAAGGTTAATCCACACACGGAATCTAGTCAAACCATAGATATTAAATTATATATCACGTAACAATATAATTGTTGTTGGCGTATAATATGAAAGACGCGTTTCCTGTATTTATTTTCGATTTCATATAATTAAAGTACAGGGTGTTCGAAAAGTCACGCAAGTCAAAATATCCAGAAAAAGCGCAAAGTTGAATGCATATTATAATATCT
>JAUYWI010108472.1:0-11060 GCA_034780595.1 Parotoplana pacifica
GGTCGGCAATGTAGACATTGCTACCGATCTTACTACATTGCCGACTAGTCTTAGTCGGCAATGTAGACACTCCCTAAAAAGATTATAATTAAAAACTATCGTTTGAAAGAATATATTTCATTAATAAATTAAATTAAATTAGAATACTTGCTTGTTTTATTTAAAGCATCAATTTAGATAAATTTATACATGTTGAAAATTCATTGTTGAGTCAATTTTTCTAAATCCATATTATGCTGGAAACATAGGCATAATATATGATTTTTATTTATATAAAAATGTAAGTAATGGCGGTTAATAATAATATAATATTTGCAACTAAATTTCTATTATAGTTAATTACATAATATTTGGTATTACATAAATCATATGAAAATATTGATGTATATTAATTTTCTTTAGCAACAAGAACCACATAATAATAAAACTAAATATTGAAATGAGAATTGATTCCATATTGGTAAATTGATTAATTTAAAGTCGACATTTACAGTTTTAGAATTTTATGTAGTACAATAAATATTTTTAATTATCTTAGTATATCAGTATGTCAGAAATTTAATTATGTACAATTGTTGTTTGTCTTTCCAATGTATATTCACACCAAAATTTTAAAGTTCATGTTCGAGCATAATCAATTATGCTCACGTATGTTTGTAAATATGGCACTTTTACTCAACTTAAATTACTAACGCTAATTTTAACTGTGATATGAATTAGCTTTATGAAAAAATGTGAAAAATATGACTTATTATTTCTGATCCAATAGTGTAGAACTATAGCTGACCATTTCGAGTCTTCCATAAAATTTGAATTATAATTAAAAGAAAATGCAATCAAAATTTGATATATTTAAATATTTTCAAATTTTCATCTTTGGATAAAATAAGTTTCTTAAAATGTGTCATCTGGTGATCAGCCGACTTCTTTTCAAGGTTGTGGGAACGTAACTGGTATATTTCAATTTAGATATTAGTACCTACTATCAAAATATAGGTAATAGAATTAAGAAATATTTGGAGATACAATATTTGAATTTTTTAATTCCTAATAAAATTAACTTTAAACATGATAAATTTAAACTTAATTTCAAACTATTTGTTTGAATAACCAAGCTTCTGAAAATTCAGGTACATATTTATATTTAGTACCTACATCTTTTTATTGTATTTTTTTAAAATCTTTTTATTGTATTTATAACCTTATTTAGGAGTGCTGATACAAAAGCAATACTCCAAATAAATCTAATCTAATCTAACAATGGTCTGTTCTAAGATTTTGTGTGCCAATAGCTTGGTTGGTTTTTATAAGCCATTTTCATCTCTGAAACTACTGAACCCAATTGCTTTAAATGTGGAACATTGAGTTGAATTTATAAAAGAGAAACATATTTTTAAAATATGTCAAGGTCATTTCTTCACGTGACCTTTGATTTGAAACGTATCACATCATCGTTGCATCCAACTTCTATGGAGGTAGCTATTTTGAAATCTTGCATGATGGTGGGGCCATAAATTCTGATCGATATATTGTCTTTCTACGCAATTGTTTCAACATATCAATGAATTGGATTCCGACAAAACGAATTTATTGGATGCATGACCCATAAAGGCTCGCCACACTGAACAATTTCTTGAAAATGCAGTTGTTGCTAAAGTCTCTTAACCTCTATACTTACCTGACTTAAACCTATGTGATAGGTATTATCTTCAGGATTTTGTAATCCAAGCGCAACAAATGCTATCTCCAATGGCGTAGAAGAAATTCGCCATTTCATAAATGATTACTTCGCATTGAGGCTAGGTCTGGTTTCAAAATCAGTGGACCCATATTTTCTGATAAAAGCTATTACTTTTAACTCGGCACATTACAGATAAAGAATAGATGTGTCAAATGTAAAAGCATTCAGTGAACTATTCATATTTTATTAGGAAATTTATATAGTTTTCCTATCGAATAAAGGATTTTAAATATAAAATTTTTATAATTTTTGGGGGTAAATGTTCGAGATTTTATAGTTGTTAGGAGTAATATCCATAAATTTCAAAAAACAATTCAGCGGTTTTGTGTAATTCAAAAAATAATATTTGATTTTTTTTGTAAAAAGTACATTTTGGCACCAACTTCGTTAGAGTCACAATAAAATTTTATGTCAAAAAATCCACAAGAGAATTTGATGCGCTGATACCAAATTTCAAGTGAATCGATTCTGTTGTTAGGGGGTTAGTGGCCGCCACCGCCCAATGTCTGCCAAGGGTTAATTAAAAGCTTTTTAAAAAACTTTATTTAAAAATTTTACTGCCTAAGGTAAATAAAGCCTCGCTTTTGGACAATTTCCATTCTATCTCTAAAAAAAAACAACAATACAAACTTCTCAATATTCATAAATTGTAGGATTTTTTTCTGATGAATCCGGATGTTATCGAATTTATTGAGTAGTTTTTCGATTAAAACAAAGATAAATAAATAATCTGATGTATTTGAATGAATAATATTTTAACTAATATGTCTTTACAATTTTCAATTGATAATAATGTAAATGTATAGATCTGATTGTGATTGGAAGGGTATGGACACTAAAGTTAGGAATAATATATATAATTTGGTAATAATCGGAATTAACAACAATTGGAATAAAACATAGAATAGTGTATAAAGAAGATATCTTACAGCCAAAGTTAATAAAATACTATTTATTGCAGAACAAAATAAGTAGAGTTTACCCATTATTACCAAATAATACCCTTTAAAATATCAAATACAAGAAGGACCTTACCGAGATTTTTCCTGAATCCAATATTTTAATAAACATCTTATATCCACAACTGTTTATGATACCCAACATAAAAAAATCTTGCACTGAAAATAAAGCAACTATCTATCTTGTTCTCTGCCTTGGGGCAGTTCCATGTCTATGGATTCCACTTTCTCCAATGTTCACTATACGTGCCAATTCTGTTACAAAATCCGTTAACATGTTCTTCCTTGGTTTGCCTTGACATCTTTTTCCTAGAAGTCTGTTTTCAGTAGGCTCTCTCTTCTCAATATTTGACCTATCCAATTTGTCTTACGCTCTCTTCCAATTCAAAAGTAAAATGGCAAACAATCATTTTTATACCCATTTCAAATACAATGACGAAAGTTTCAACAGAAAAGATATAAGATGCACTTCACAGTATAAAGGGATTTAATATACTCGTATGTAGTTTGAGGAAATGTTATACTGACAATGCATACTCAGTCACAAATTTAATTATAATATTTAAAAAAAATAGATCTTTATATATATTGACCAAAACAAATTTCTATTACATTCAAATAACATTTATAATGTATAGCGGATACCTAAATTGTTCAGCTAATTTATAGAACAACATATCAGCACAGCAAATCAAAATTGAATAATCTCAATTTAAATAACAACTAATTTTTAGGATTCACAGACTGAATTCGTTGCAAGTATCTACTACTTTTCTGGAAACTATTGTTAGTAAAGTAAACACATATCTATAGTAGTAAAATATTCAAAACATCCTTGACACAAATGCCTAATTTGGTACAAAAAAAGTACACAATGCAAATGAACTTAACCATCAACAAAAGTGCAAATGTATGCAAATCAAATATGTGCTCCATATTTACAAAGGAATATATGAATTTTGTACTTCTACTCGTACATGCATTTATATACATATTAAAAGTAAGTACAGTTAAACTAATGAACAAAACTAAAAAGTTACATACATAAAATCATAGAGTAAGCATAAAATATATCCAACTCTGGTTCAATGAGGTAGAAAAATATCGATGTCCATAAAAGGATAAATCATAATTATAAAGTAATGGTTTACATTATAAAATCAGAATCAATACAGTCTAAAATTTTCAGATGTGCAAATGTCACTAAAATAAAAACAAAATAATAAGGCTTCATGTATAGGAACACTTTATCTCCAATAATAACAATCAGAATAATATAACTGCTAATACATATAACAAATAGATGTAAGTAAATTGATGAAAAACAAAATTAAATCCATAGCACCTTTTGAAAAAAAAACTATCGATTTTAATTTTAACAACATAATTAATTAAAAATAAAATACAAGGGGTTTTAAAAATAGACTATTATTCTATACAACAGCCTACGACTTTTGTATAATACATAATCTGGATTTAGGGATATTTTTGACGTAGGAATCCATAAATCAGTATATTTTGAACTAAAGTCTGTCATTTAAAATGCATCGTTAAAATTTTTGAAACACCTTAACTAATTGAACTAATATAAAAACAAACAAAAAATTCAACAAGTATTATTATTTTTAAATAATTTAATAGAATACTAATTATTTTTATTATTCCTATAACAAAAAGGAATGATTAAATTTATCTAAGATAATTTTGAATTCGTTTCTGAATAAGTTAAGAAAAACCTATAATCATAAAACTCTCTTCTTAGTATGTTTAAATATATGCTAAATAGCTATCTGTAGCTAGTAGGGGTTCTAATAAAGTATCTACATTTTTGGAATCTCAATAACTTAGCTCTAAAATATCTGGGAGACAATAAATTGTTTGTATTTCGGTTCAATACAAAGATGTTTAGATAGAATAACCCAAAAATTATTTGGAATAAATAATCAGAATTAAAATAAATAAATAAATAATAAAACAGAAAATTAATAGATAGGAGGTACAGGTTCTCTCACAGCAATGATTCGGGATGTGTTTAGTTGTTTCAACAACAACAAAACAATGTTATGAAAATATAGAAAACAATGAAACCATAAATAGCAACTATTGAATAGTAGTATATATGTACATATACCAGACTATATGACTCAAATAAATGCTTAGAAAGATCATTTTGGAATACGGATCTACGTATGTACATTTTTGGTAGATATGCAAATAAATAATAAATGACTACGCTGACACATTAAAAACTTTATGATCAATAAAAGTATCTGTCTATCTCGTCATTTAGCAATGAAATAAGTCCCCTTTCATACACAAAAATAACATAATTATATCGAACTCTGATCAACTACAAGCTAATTTCCTGAATTGCTTTTTTTACACAGCATTAGAAAGTAAACTTCTCAAATTATTAAAAATAAAATAAATTATCATGAATACTGTTGTATGTTTAAATCCATTATAAAACGTTTATTAAGCACAGCTAAATGTTTGTTTAGTACGAGAAATATTATTATTTTGGAGTAAAATATTAGAAAATGGGGGCGCTGTCAAATGCCCATTAAAAGCAGCAGGTGGCGTTACAACTTGACTGTCTTGACGCCCAAAACTCCGCTCCAACTCAGAGTCATTAAATGGATCCATAGAACCCCAAGCCTTGTTGTTATTATTCGGTTCTCCTGGTTCAGGTTCACTGTCGGCATCTATACGACCGATATTGTTCAAATTCAGTACTTCAGATTGCCATGATTTCATCCCAGCAGTAGGAACAAATCGTTTACCATTTTTTAGCATCTTCATGTTTCGAACATCTCCCTGACCCTTGCTAGCACTATGCTTGATCACATCATCAATGCCACCATTATTGGGAAGGCGGCCGTCGTCCAAAATGTCAGTAGCGTTAAATTCACGACAGAGTTTGACTAGAAAAGGATAACTACGTGACATTTCACGATCTAAATCAGTTTGTTTTGAATCGAAGTTTCCATTTTTAATCCTATCTTTGTAGGCTTCAGTTGAGTGATTCATCTGATCTAAAGAGACAGCCTTGCCACCTAGTGCTGGAAGCAAACTATCGGGAGATACAACTGTTGAATGATTCTCACCATTACAAATAACTTCTGAACTTGCCCATGTTCGAAGATCCAGTGAATTAGTCCACATGGATGTTTGCGGAGGTGACAAGGAGAGTTTAACATCGCTGTTTTTCGAATGATTCACACCCTGAAGCGGTGCACCCCCTGATGAAAGACTGTCTCGACTACTATTAAGGCTGCTGGTAAGACTGCAGTTAGTGTCTGCACTTATGAAAGGGTTGGTTGATGCCAAATCACTACCAAAAGTGGGCAACTTTATATCAATAGCACTGTCATCGTCAATACTCGTTTCTTGCAGCAATTGAGGTACATCAGTTGGAGGTTTAGGTAAAGTGTCTGATTCTGTAGCGTCCGCAATGGTAGATGAAACATCACTGTCACTAATGGCCGGTACTATGGTAGGAAAAGGCGTGAAAGATGGAGTAGTAGGTGAGTTAGCTGTTAAAGAGTGTATTAGGTGAGAAAAATGATTGGAAGTCTTGTTACTGCCAGCATACTGACTTTTCTTTATGAAACGTCGAGTGGTTGGTGTGCTTGTGGTAGAAGAATTTGAAAATGAATTACTCTCAGGCATATTTGGAACAGGCACAGGCTCGTTGTCATCAGATCGAAACTGTGGCGGAGGCGGTAACCATGAAAAGCTGCCAGATAAAGCCTTGTCCAAACGCGCTGCGTGATCAGAACTGGGTATAGACTGCGTTAAGTTTTGATCTGTTATTTTGTTTTCTGTTTGAGGAGAATCGTTATTGCTTGTAAATTGGTCACTCTGAGTGATGCTCATATCGCCTTCTAGAACAAAAAATACACCGAAAGAAAGATTAGGATAATTCGAAAATCAGCATAAAACCAAAGGTAATGAAAGTTCTTAGTGCAAATTCACTTTTTAAAAAGTCAATACAAGTTTCAGTAATCTGTTATAAATCACTAAGTGGAATTTAACACACAAAAAAATAATAGATATAAAATTTTTTCTTTGAGGCAATAATAATTCTATTAACTGTAATTTTATTTTACTTTCAGGGACATACTATAGGGTATGCAAAGAAACGGCGTTTAAATTATATAACATTTATATATATATAGAGAGAGAGAGAGAGAGACGAAGGGCATGCGGGACAAAACTAATATCTATGACCCTGCATTAGAAATAATCGATTTTCAAAAACCAGCATATATCAAGTGTTAACCATTTTTCGCGAACAAAATTAAGATATAAGTAGAGCACAAAACAGAATGTGTTAATTATTGTATTGCAACTCTTACAAAAAAATAACATTTGTGCTGTTGATATTCGTCAACATCTAGTAAATGCTTGGAGTGAAGACGACAATGTCAAACCATCCTTCTTTTTTTAACAGATTGTCTATCACTAACTTCCTTTGAATTCTGAGTAAACTTTTGACATTGCCTTCACCCCCAAGCAGTTACCAGATGTTCACGAATATCAACAGCACAAATGTTATTTTTTTTGTAAAAATTGCAATAAATAAAAATTGATATATTTTGTTTTGTGCCTCATATCTTAATTTTTCACGCGAAAAAAGTTAATACATGCTGTTCATGGGTATAGATATTAGTATTGTCCCGCATACCTTAAGTCATAACCCTTGAGTCAATGATAAACCATAGATATAAACACAAATTTTCCTCCTCTTAAATTTCATAAAATAAAAACACCGTTTTTTACACACCCAATACAACCGTCAACTCTATACTTTTGTTTGTTTAGTTTCTAAAGGCCAATTCTTCATATCTCTGAACCTACAGAACCAATTGCTTTGAAATTTAGAACATTGATTTGAACTTACAAGGAACACATTTTCAAACTTTCAAGGTCATAGGTCATGTGACCTTTGGTTTGAACCAGCTCTAAGGGCGGACATATCAATTTCGAATGGACTAGAACTAAACAATAATTATAAGAACTGTTGATATTCAATCATTCAAAAATTACTTAGCTCCTTTCAATTAACTTACGACACGAATTTGACCTACATCGTAGGGCCGACATTTTTTATTTCTCACAGTTAGGCTTAAATCCCAGCAATTAGGATAGATATGAATACAATGTTTTAGAGATAAATGACACATGTTCATATCTTTTAAAATTTTCTTTTAGCAAATATCTATTTTTGTTGTTGAGATATTTATTATTACTTATTGATTTTTCAATTAACGTATGTACTTTAACTATTGAAAAATCAATAATATTAAATATCTCAGCAACAAAAATAGATAATCACAAAATTATTGTTTTATTTGAAAGATATTAACATTTGTGATATATTTCTAAAACCTTGTATTCGTACTTATCATAATTGCTGAGATATAAGCTTAAATGTGAAAAGTCAACAATTGTTGGCCCTACGATGTAGGTCAAATTCGAGCAGACCAAACTTAGTGTCGTAAGTTAATTGAAGGAGGTTAAATATTTTTGAATCATTGAACATCAAAAGTCATTATTAATAGTTTAGTTATAGTCCATTCAAAATGGATGTTTTCGGTCCAAATCAAAGGTCACGTGACCAATGACCTTAAATTTAAAAACAATTCTCTGACAGGTTGAATCAATATTCCAAATTTCAAAGCAATTGGTCGAGTAGTTTCAGAGATATGAAAAATTGGCTTACAAAAAGCAGCCGTTTGATCGTATTTTTCTGGTTACCTTTGTCACGATTTTTGGCTAAACGCTGCTCTCGTCTCTCCACCATCTCTCGGGCTGCGTCCTCGGCGAGTTGCTTCATCACATCATCTGCAATATCGTGACTAACACCCGGAGGCCGCTTAGCACCAAGTGACGCTTTCCGCCGGCCTGGCAACGAATTGTACGTCGTTGATGGCACGTTGGGTGAGAGGGGAGAAGATGGCCCATCCGCACTCATTTCACGCAAATGAGGAGTTATCTGGTGCAGTTTTAACGGGCGGGTAAGAGTAGAACAGGCGGAGGCAGTTTTGGAACCGTAGGTTAGTCGCTGTTCATTTAATTGACGCTCCAAGTCTTCGGGATCTGTGTAGACATACGATTCTCTATAACGGCGCCGATCGGAAACTATTAATAAAAATAAATGAAAAAATTATAAAGTTTCTAGGTCAGATACATTTATTAATAATGACAGTTAAATTGGGCAATCTGTTGAATGTACTTTACTACTAAAGTATATTGAGGTTTTTCAAACACATAAGTTTGTTATTTAAAAAAGACTACTCCCAAAGTAAACTTTGGGCCTGATCTATAGAAAATCGATACTATTATTGTGTAAATTCCAAATCAAAGTTAATTTTATACTCAAAAAAGTTTTATTTAAATACAACGGATATATTGATGACAAGATTATATTAATTCTAAATGGGAAATGATGAAATTATATACAATAGAATAGACATGGATATAGTAATTAACTTTTCATACAGGAGACACCATATGTTATAGAGAATAATGAAAAGTAAAGAATATTCAGAAATAAAACTCCACGCAAAACGAAAATGGGGGAACACAAAATATCCAGCCATTGATTAGTAAGAAACCCAACAACGCACCAGAACCACACCCAAATAATCTATTTATGTTCACGTTAAACATAACCTTAGAGAGTTGAGTAACCGAGAAAGCGCACATATTTGCCTGTGTTCATTTTAAAAAGAAATATCTCTACTACAAAGTATTTTTCTGTGATGTAGTATTCGTTTAATTCAATTTGCTGTAGATTGAAATTAATATAAAAAGGTAACATTAAAATACACTTTGTCCGATAAGAAGACAACGCTGTTGTTTATGAAACAAATAGTTTTGGTTAGAAATTTAAGATCGATAAGCAGGATACCAAAGTTTAGGATCTGCCAGAATTCAAGTTTATATTAATGAAGTACCTACACTAAATACCTAAAGTACCTACTAAAATATGTTTTATATAGCAATTTTTAAATAATAATAACAGAAAATATACTTTGAACAATAGCTAAATTAATGATATTACTTCACAATCTACATCATAACTTAGAATTTTCTAATATGTTCAGTCTAAATAGAAACAATAAATAAATGAACAACAGCTGGGCTATCTGCATTCTGCATACCAATGTTCTATCAAAAACAATTAAATTATCTGAATCACCAAATATGTAAAATATGTAGGTGTAGAAGCAGTTCCAATTTTGTAATAATACACTTGATTGATAAAACAGAAGGGTTGTAGAACGATTTTCAATCAAAAGATTCTTAGTAATTAGATTTGAATTACAGCATATTGGTTTTAAAATTTGGGGGGTGCGGTGGGGTGGACCCCTATTATAAATAATTAACTGGCCCAAGATTCAATCAAGTTATCAGTGAGGGATTCAAAACTGCATACATCCTCCATAGGTACCTAATGTTATGAAACTATGTATGTATGTAGGCGTTAATTGAGACTGATATCAACAAGAGTAATATGCTAATATGATAGTGACAGAAGATCAAATTTCTTTCAAATTCGGACGTGTTTAAGCACCATAACATGGCTATGATGCTAGATAGATATTATTCATTTAATAAAAATAAACCAAAGAAACTGGAATTGCATATTTATTGGTAGTACGTATCTATATGAAGATGAGTAGATAGAGAAGTTTATTGCAATGACAGGTCTAATCTTATCATCAATCTTCGTATCACTAAATCTCTCAGTTTTAAGTACACAAATTAGATTGCATGTACTTTAAATATAAATTTAAATAAACAGAATTTTGATGAGTAATAATTATGAATCCTTTTTAAGAACAATTTAAGTTTACTGAATGTTAATCCGATTATTTAAAATAAACGAAACAAATACCTAATATCAATGTCAGACATAATTTCACACCAAAATGCACATATTCGGTGTAGACCAAAACATATTATGCATAAAAGCTAGTTCCATTGTTCATGTGATAAGACCATCTACTAGTGATTTAGAATCACAGCTCCCCCAAAATCAAACTTTCAGAATGAATGGCTCCAATAAGATGTGGTGCACCATCATATTTCAGACAGATAATATACAAAATGGGTTGAGTTGACAATTTTCCACGTGGGATTAAAAGAAAATGAGCTGTATCATCGGATCTCAAGCATTTAGGATTTATGCAAAGTTATCTACAACCCTTAGGCATTAGACAGTGTGCCGTTATTCTTAAATGTAGAATAAATCTTTACTGCAGAAAACAGAAAAATAATAAATAAAATCAGTCAAGCCTTCGACAGTATTAACATCATAGAAATGAATGTAATCCAACCAAAAGATG
>JAUYWI010108483.1:0-11060 GCA_034780595.1 Parotoplana pacifica
AGAATATGGTTGAGTTCCTTAGAAGGATAGGTCGCCGGAGGTGACTAACTCCCCCTCAAGGAGTCCGGAAAGAAGAATTGATCTATCTGCTCATTTATACAAAACATTGCAATATGTCAGATAGTTTACAAACTGAGCCAATAAATGAATGCAACAAAATAAATTTCAAAGTTGTCGGGATATCTAAAATGATTTATATTATAGCAAACAAAAAAAACATTTTTTAATAAAACAATCCCGTCGTAGGCATCTAATATGTATATCCAAATATTTTTATGCAAATAAATACTGCTATTATTTTTCGGTCGACAATGTGTTTCTTTAAAAAATATTTGTTTAGTCTATTTTACCATAGGAAAAGAACACCATTACAGATGGAATAAATATAAAAACATGACTATCTATTTTTTTGAAAATACAAGTTATAAACTGATAATCTCTAAAGGTAGACAGACGTTATTTTTTCAATATTGTGTATGCACTTACCACATTTTTATATTCAGGTTCTAAATGACTTAACTGACGAGCGTCAAAGTTCTGTAATGATTGGCGATTTTGACTGAAAATCATAAAGAACAACAATATACACTAATAGTAAATGAAAACAGATTAGATAGTGAAGTGATCGAGCAGTGGTAAAATTGTCATATGGTCCAAAAGGCCAACCCACGCTTAAGCAGGAAAAATGGCCTCTAAACGCTTGTTGTAGTAGATAAATTACAAAATTGGATAAAATCCGATTTTTCATACAAAAAAACTACCCTATTATTTTTTAATTAGATACCCAAATTGCAGAAAACAAAATATCTGGTTTGTAAGATAATAAAACCAATTCCCCCCCCCCCCCCCCCATATAATTCACCTCGCTAAGATAAAATATTAAGTCTATTTGTAAGATGAAGGAAGCAAGATCTAAACTACTCAAAAAAACCAAATGCCCAGAATTCAACCTGAATAAGTGAATATCTATCAGTTGTGGCAACACCAATTTAACTGAATAGTTGTCCTTGCTGAATAATTTTCTGTGAAATAGAAGGAAAACGGTTAAAATCGAAATATCATTCCGCTAACGTTTTGGGATGTAATAAGCACACAATTCTATTTTCTGGACCCCAAAGCCTCTTTTTCAATCTACAAATGTTATAATAGGAAGGCATTCGTCGTTCTAACATGTTTGTTTATCCACTTCATAATCAATATTCTCGCAGCCTTCTAAAGACAATCAATATATGAGTGAAGTTGGTTGCATTTATCTGATAACATCTGCTCCGGTTGCGTTAATCCAACAGGTCTGTTTGGGCCAAATAAAATTAACCATTAAAACCAATACGCTACAACTTACACTGGATCACTGAAACCGTACTTGTAGTGCTCAGAATCTGCAAGAGAAACGGCGGAAGGATATTTGTGCAGACCACCACCACTCCGCCAATGGTGACTATATCGATTACTGATAGGCGGTGTGGAGCAAAATTCATTTCTAATCCACATATTAGGAACGTCACCACTATACTTATGTGATCGATGATGGATATCGTCATTGTAGAAACCGTCACGGGAATATTGATGAGTTCGATATGGCATTTCGTCCCGAGGATTCCTGTCCTGTGCATAGTTATAAGAATAATGCATTCGCTGGTCACCAGTCATAGTATTGGTATTGTCGAATCGCAACCTGCCCCAATCACCCCGGCCATCAGAGCTGATGGGAGAGGCGGATGCTCGATAGAAATCTGATGGACGTCCATTGTAGGAAGATCCATTAAAGTTCATAATATGTATCGGGGAGTGTAATTGTAATATCGATCGATTAACAGGAATCAAAAATAGAAGTACCCAGTACTAAATTAACACACAGAGAGTGAGAAGAGAATCAGTTGTGCTTTCTATGCGTATAAATCAGAGAACGTCAGAAGTGCAGAATAGCAGTGAGAGCATAATAGGTACTGATTTGCAATTCAGTTCTCTAATTAGTGTTGATTGCAGCATCTTAACGAGCACAATTGCTCTTTCACTATTCTAAGAAAATATCACAACTGCCGAACGCATTATGCAGGCATTTCCTGCCAGCCTCACATAACAATTGGAATAGTAACCAAGAAAATGACGACTAATTCAGTGGTGAATTAGGAGGCTAGTTCATTAACTAAACACATATTGTGCATAATTAGAATAGTTATCGTTACTGAAAAATACAGAGTAACTGAGCCTACTAGTAGTAAAATAAAGTCAATTTATCCTAACCACTTAGTACTACTTACAGATACCTAGCTGAGAATACGGCATGACCAACTTATCAATTATCAAACGATAAATGACCAATATGACCAAAGGTTTAGGATGGATTAGTTTTACTCATTTAAGAGTGTTTTGGGACACACAGCATACCAATTCCGTTCAATGTTTGAATGCAAGGTTCTTATGCTAGTTATCACCAATGAAAATGGCACTTAAAAATATTTTTCCTATAAATGTTGGATGAGTCAAGATAACTTTGTAACACAAGCATTCCACTACCCAATACAAATAATTACACGTATATTCAAATTCAAATATCAACTTTATTCAAATTTCGTAAAAAAACACAAGAAACTTAATTACGGTAGCAAATTAAGAATAAATTACCAAATATATACAAATTTATAAAAGCAATCCCTCATAATTTGGATATAATACTAATTTGATGCAACGTTTAATTTATAGACAAAACCAGTTCGTGCAAATTATTTAATCCAATGGAGGTAATTTAGGACATTTTTTGCAGAATTTCAATTTCTTCTTTTACTCCTTCAGATCAAAGAAATCAAACAGATTTAATTCATTTTTCCAATATTTATCTAAGTGAAAGCTGATAAAAAAATTATATGCAATCAGTGGAGCAGGTGATAGAAACTTGTTCATTGATAATAAATTAATTGATATAATATCTGTGAACAAACTAGAACATAATAAAAACTAATATTCAAGCGCTGTTAAAATATTCCTATTTTCGCCTTATCAATAAACCCAAACTAACCCATTAAAATCATTTGTTGCACATGAGTAAAACCACAATAAATTGTGATACCTTGGTTTCAATGTTCTGTCCAGATATTGTATGCCTGCCATTGGCTCTGCAGGTTCACCTTTACCGACATCATTTAATGAGGCCAAATTGGGTTGAGATCCACACCTCTTGAGACCTGAACTGCCCCCGTCTCTCATACTGGGACTGGCTGAGTGATCTTTCAGTTTGGCCACCGTGACATTAGGTCCAGAAGATTTGGGATGAGCTACAATAGAATGAATAACCAATGCAAGCACTTTTCTTTCTGGGTGGTATATGATTTCAATATAAAGAATATAAAATTTATCAAGATCCACCAACATCAAGTTTCAACTCCCACAAAACAAATCTGGTTGATGTAAAGCTTTAAGCAAAAACAAAACATGTCTTTATTGTTTCTGTTCGAAGTAAAAAAATAAATAATATGTATAAAAAAGAGCAAGAATATTAGCAATTACAGGTTGGAAGACGTGTAAAATTAGTTATGTACCTACCAGACAAATATTGTTCCATTCAAAAGTGATATAAGGGTGAATTTTAAGCCTAGAAACATAGGAAAAATGAATATCATGTGATCCTTTAACAGTTCTGCAGTATTTTCTTACATACTATTGTATCATGCCTAAGTCATTAACATTAAAAGAGTATGGTAGAATGGACGAAGTGGGTTGATCGATGCCTTCGGGTGAATGGAAAGCATATTGAACTTATTCTGTTATGATAGAGCCTTTGTTGTTTTTTACATTTGGACTTTAGTTTATGTTGTATGTATTTCCATACATTGAATTAGAATAATAAACATATTACATTACCTACGCATATTAGTAGATACACATCACCAATCACAAAAAAAAACGATTACCAGACGAGATCCTTTTCAAATTATGGGCAGAATTTATTTTTACCTGCTGATTGTTGCAGAAAAACATCCGGCAAATCCCAATAAGTTTTCTTGCGTGCATGGTCCAAATAGTAATATCGATTTGTCTTTGTATCATGAATTCTTTCAATTCCTGGTGGCAGCACACCCATGGCTGGATGTGGCACAGAGCCCGGTGACGTCACCGGCGATGCTGTGTTGGAGGCAGCCAAGGTTGGCTTGGCACCACCTTTGGCTGCAAATGAATCGCGATCATTAATTGAGTGAGGAGTGACAGACAGACGTGGAGGAGCTTCGTTGCTACGACCAGAAGATATCGACCGTGCAGTGGGCAAACTTGGCTCTTCTTGACTGAAGAATTGCTTGTAGGCATCGTTACTTGGCTGCCAAATATTAAAATGCATTGAAAGTAATATGCTACTCAGTAGGTAGTCACAAATTTAAAAAGTAATCATATAATTTCCAAAAGAAGCGTTTCAATACAATGTAGATCCAAGTGGACAATCCTCCTTATTCATCTAGCAACTTCTATCATAATTAATGTTAAGTTTAACGCTCAGTGGATGTTAAGTATTGGAAAACATGACATCTGTTTTTGCTTAGAAGTCCAAACTAAAATAAAATGTCGACACCTCATTGTCTCAACCTTAACATATTAAAGCATTATGACGTATGTAGGTAATAAAAAAGTAATAATTGATATTAAGAAGATTATGCTCATAATTATTTTTTCAAAGTTTTAAAATGCTTTCTTTAAGTTTAGGTTTGAACTATGTCTTGCTCTATCAGTATCCGATAATTTCATATCTCTTGTTAGAATTTAACCATTTTTTGTTCACGAAGAAAAAGATTCATTAATAAATTGTCTAACCTGGTTTAGTTTAGTATTGGGTTTAGCCGTCTTAGGTCCATTTAGCGGATCAGATGATTTAGCTGGTTTACTGGCCCGATTCACATCTACGGGTGGTTTATCCGGCTTAGTGGCACGATTTATCTCTGTGGGTGGATTATCTGGTTTCTTGCTTCGATCAATTTCTTCAATTGGGCCCTTACCAGTAGGCGGTTTGGCAGAATCTCCTAACGATTTTACAACTGGCTTGGTAGATCGATCGACTACTTCTGTTGGTTTAGCAGCATCAAGTGGAGGTTTGGGCAGCTTAGTGTTATCTTGTGGTTTGGTGGCTGTAGTTGATAGTGCGTTATCGCTATCTGTGGAACTGGGTTTGGTTGCTCGATTAACGACTGGAATTTTTGTTGAACGATTTGGGGATTTAGATTTGGACCTAGATCTGAAGAAATAACATTATAATTAATTACTCTCTACACAAAAATATAAAAAGCAACCAATCTAATTGAAACATTCTCATTTACCTATCTCTAGCAGGTTTCTTCAGAGCCGCAAATCGAGACTCAAGATCTTTGTCAATATTGCTCTCCTTATATTGAATTTCTTTCTCTTCTTCAGCCAATTTGGCTGCTTCTGCTGCATCAAGCAATGCTTTCTGACGTTTCTGCTCCTCAACTTCTCGAGCCAGCTTTTCTTCCATCTCCTTCGCTTTTCGTTTCGTTTCTTCAATTTCCTTCAATCGCCTTTTCTCAGCGTCACGTTTCTCAAGATCAGGATACTGAATCAGATCAGCAACTACAATGAAATGTAAATTATTTAAAACAACGGAAAGAAATCCTTTTTTTCTATGTACCAAAATTTATCGGAACAGCCGACTCTTAACATTCATAACACTCAACATGTATAAGATTTTGGTACATTCCAATCTAAAAAATTCGAACCACAATTTCGGAGTGCAATGCATTGCAGTCCGAAATATCATTGACCTTTTCACTTTGAAGTAAAATCTCGACGAGTACGTTCTTTTCTATCATATCAAAAACAACAAAACCAGGACCCATTTTTTCTCTATCTTACATGCTACAAAAGCTCATTGAAGTAAAACTAACGAATTAAAATATTATGTGTAATAAATGCTTAACTAGTCTTATCACAATTATTGTTTGATAAAAAAAGCCAAAACGTCTTCTATCTTTATTAGAAATCTTAAACAAAATTTGAGGCCAGGTCCGAGAACCAAAAATCCTAGGATACTCTCCAAACTCCAGATATTCCTATAGTTGCTGGAGAAAATAGCAAAATGGTAAAATAAACTTCAAATGCTCAGGAGGATGAATCAGTAACACGTTACAGGATATAAAAGCTTTAGCATGGATAGCCTGTCATAGAATGCAAAAAGTCTGAAAGTCCAAATTGATCAGAGACCTCAAAGTAAAGTACTACTGTGGAATCAGTATTTACTATATAAAAGTGAAACATGGACACTCACTAAATTTTTTGAAAAACAAGTAGATGGAACTTACACACAAATTCTTAGAATGGTTCTGAAAATCTAATGAAAAGAACATATGACAAATGAAACACTTTATGGAAAGGAAACTACCAAAAATAAGGGACAGAGAGAGAAAGAAGACTCAGACATTGCCCCAAGCTAGTTCTCTGGGGAACAAACGAATGACATGCTATCAGAAGGACACAGGTATGGAAACAAATGATAAAATAAGAACATTGATAATGGAAAGCAACATGTCAAAATAGTTCAATTAAAAACTCGACCTAACAAACCAACTAATATATGTTCTTAGTAAAGCTGATCTTAAGTATTAAGCGTTATAAACTACGGTTGCTCCCTCTATGTCCGAAATATTGTTTTAAAAATACACTTTTGAACGATAAAAGTATCATCGGTATAAAATAATTATCATGTTTGTTAAATATAGAAATGAAATTGTTACAATAAAGTAACAACACTATGCCCGCTCAGAAAATGAAAAGAATATTAAATCAGTCAAATATCGAAACTATTCTTAAAATTAACGACTACTCAATTTGAGTAGAAAGATTAGGTATAAGTTGTTACCGGAAGAATTAGAAATTGAATCATTGTTGGAGGTGATTTTCTTGTAACTCGGATTCGTTGTACACGTGGGATAGCGCATCAAAAATTCTTTTAGGCCACCGTGGAGGAAACGTGGTGCTTCTCTCAAAACATGGTTTGCATCCCACTAGTAATAATTTAAATATAACAGAACTGTAAAACTAAAATCAGGAGACTGTTACTTAGCCATCGTCTAAATAAACTCTGAGGTACTAAAATCTTTAAATCAAAATACAATGTTTTAATATGTTACTAATACAAAATAAAATTTAAAATAAGTAGATAAAACATTCTGATTAGTCACAACAACACAACCACGGGACAAACAATCAGAAGTCATTGTATTAACCTGTGGTTGATAAGGGAGGGTGTAGACCCCCTAGCTAAAAAACGATAACTCCGATTAAGCTGAAATTTTGCAACATTGTCACAAGTAAAGGTCCCTAGTTTTGTTCACATTAAAAATTAATACCCCCCACCCAAGGTCACGTGGTGGGCCCTCAAAGTAGGTCACTATGGTTCAAAAGTGCACTATCAATCATGATGTCAAAATTTGGTATATACAATGTATATGTTAGACACTTTATAATATTCAACATATATTACGTTTTTGAAAATATTAATTTTTGTCCACAAGGTGCAACCTGAGAGCTAAGCAAAAATCGATTTTTTATTTTTGTGAACAAAAGTCCCAACGGATAGGTTTTTCCTAAATTTTAAACAGATGCATAATGTTTCCATTAGTAACTAGAAAATTTCATTAATAAAAATGTTGCTCTAAAAAATTCTGGAAATTGTTGTGTCAAAAATGGTGCATAATTATGAAAGTCCTCTATACACTAAAGTGCATAGGCTTTGTCGATGGAAGAGCGAATATGGCTAGTGGAAAATGTCTTCCGAGCAGGTGATAAATACACACAGACAATTCGGGAACAATTAATAAAAACGATTTCAACGTAATAAACCTCATCGAGATACAGTTCGTGAGTTAATAGCCAAATTCAGATCTACTGATTCTGTTAAAGGTTTTCGTGGTCGACATTTTGAACATTTTGTATGATATTTTCACGGATTAATTATGTTTAATTTAGGTGTTTAAACTGTTTATATCAAATATTTAACGATTAAAGTCGTAATTTGAGTTTAGCTTGTTTGATTTTTATTCACTCACTGCGGAGGGAGTTAACGGACGCATGCATGGTATTTAGAGGAAAAATGAACAATTTAATTTCCTATTGAAAAGTAAATGCTTTCATATTTGGCACATCTTCTTTATCCAAAGTATTGAGGTCCAGACATGGCTGATGCATAAAAAAAATCAATTCTTCTCAAATTCAATTTTAGGGCAGGAAATCATTCCAAAATCACTAGGAATGACCTAGAAACTAATGATCATCTATTTTAAAGCAAATAGAGCCATTTGTATGTGAAAAAAAATCAATTTCAGTGGACCTGCCCTGGTATGGCGGAGCTCATAGATCAGCAACCATAAATATGAAGCATCCAATTTTATAATACATTAGCTCTAATGTCTCCCTAATTCTAAATTTAGGCATACTAGGATATTTGGTTTAGATTTTAGAGCCATTTAAGTAATTTTGGTAAAAATATCGATTCTTTTTGCCCCCAAAAATCGATAAATATTTTCCAAATTTGAAGTTAATCCAACAAACTTTAATTTTTGGCCCTCTATGACGTCATCGGTTCCAGCTTGGCCCCCTATCAATTTTTTTCTAAAAGTAAAAATCGTTTACCCTAAACCATTCCAAGGTACCTAGGGGGTCTATTATCAGGCGCATATAAAAATAGGGGTAAAGTACCATGTGAAAGTCATTTCTTTATGCCCTTGTCTCTAGTGAATTAGCTATCTCTGGCTGTGCAGCCATTTTTTAGAAATTACAGCCATCGATGTCAAATTTACATTTATGACCTCAATCGATGGTCAAATGTAAAATAATCAACAATATCATGTGGCAGACTGTACCTTTAACAGTGCATCTCGAACAGTGCTGAGAGACTGTCCAGACTCCTCAAACCTGGAAGCTGTGCTGTCCCAATCAACCAAACAGACCAGTTCAACCTCCGTGCGCTGCTTGAAAACGGCCAAACTTGATGAAGTAAGAAATGATTCAATAGTACCAGCAGTTAAGCTGAAAGGATAAAGTTCAATTTGTAACAACAATTCAGATTTTGATATTTACAATATTAAAATCTTAATCTTAAATTACGTATCCAAAACATATCATACCCTGGTTGAATGTATTCTTCTGGAATATTAATAACATCTGTAACTTTCACTTTTACATCCATATATTCATCCTTGGAGCGCACATCAATTATAAGATATGTACTGGACTTATTCGTAAAATATTTCCACAGATCCTGCGCCGATATCCATCCCTCAGGAAGACTAGGCACTAGAAAATAAAACAGAAATTATTGAGAAATTGTAAGATAAACCACACAGAAAAAGATCATGACATCCATTGGAATGCAGTGGCAACTAATTCATCAGTCACATTGCACTACACCCAAATTTGATTCACATTAAAGCAAAAAAGAGTAACACTCGCATCGAATTCTGTAGACTATGGAACAATCTCTTTCAACATGAAAAGAATTTATAATATAAAAGTTCAATAAGAATGAGCTGATGCATTCAAAACCAGAAATTAAGATTAAAAGGATGAAGGAGTTGGTTCTATCAACTAACATAGAAAAGTGGTATGTATCCATTAAAAATCTAAGTGTTTTTTTATTTGTGCTGTTTGATTTCACAGTACCATATTACTAACTAAATAGGTATAGTATAAAATTTCTAAACGGCTAAGTGACATTGCACAAGTTGCCATAAATTAGCGACTTCCAAAGCCAAAAATTGATCTCGACTTTTCTTTCTCGGTAACTTTTTTTATACGTCGTGGGCGTGATAATTTAGAACAATGAAATAACTAATGAGAACCACAGCACTGCAGGTCTTGTCTAAAGAAGAATATATGATTAAATCTAGAAATGATACATTTTTCTAAGAGTTTGTTTATCTCTGCAGTGGTGTAATGAAACCCAAAAGAATTGATCGACTATCCTTTCTGGGAAAAAATGTAGAAAAACTAAAATGTTGTAGACTAACATATGCACACCAAGTCACCAACAAATTACAATAAAAGTTAAAGGGTTAACCATTATTGGTCCAATATTATAGAAACAATACATATTTCTAAGTTGAATTTATTCAAAATGTAATTGAACATACTTGTGACACTTTTTTCTTCTGGTTTAGTTTTTGCTTTCTTGGTCTCTGCTTCAACTTCAAGCCTCTCACTGACACGACGTGCCTGAACTAAATCATAACGATTGACCAGTGATGCCTGTAGTTGTCCAGCACGATCTAGGATTTCTTTGAAATTCTGTCTACTAATCATTTCATTATAATACTTCTGAATGGATATAAACAAAACATGAGAACATTTAGTTAACAACGAACATATGTATTTATAGAATTTGTCAATGATGGGCTACAGAGACAAGGATAATAGAATACCCAGTGGAAATAGTTGATCTGGAACCATGTCGGCATATAGCAAACCATATGGTACCGATTTGAAAGCGATATTGGTTTCACATCAGATTATAACCTATATGAAACATATCGAGCAGCCGATATTGATTTCAAGTTGGTATCACATTGGCTATACCATATGCAACCAACTAATAACCAATATGAAACTTAAGATCCAAAAATGCGCAATCCTTCCACCAGTTTTTGAGGCTCCATATATTTTATTTCTTGAATTATACAAAAAACTGTCGAATTGATTTTATTCAAATTTGTACAAATTATTCAGTACTATATTCTTTACAACTTTAGAAAGTTTCATTAGCAAAATATTGCTCTGAAAAAAGTTATGAATTTTTTTGTGTCCAAATCGCCCATATACAGGGTGCCCACTAGAAAACCAGTAAATGAAAAAAATGTACATTCTGAATAATAATTACAAGATTTATATATGTTTCAGTTGATCGCGCCACTAAAATTATATTTTTGAAAACAAGAAAATTTAATTTTAAATGGTGATATTTAATAATACACTAACAAATACAAGGTATAGAGACAAAATTACAGAAGTTGTTCAATGTGTCCACCACCAACTTCGCTACACTTCTTGCACCGATCGCGGAAAGATTTGAA
>JAUYWI010108494.1:0-11060 GCA_034780595.1 Parotoplana pacifica
GAATCATTGAATGACTGATATTATTGGCCTAAATTATCAGACGATTATTCGAGAAATTAGTTGAAGAAAAACTAAGTTCACTTTTACTAGCAGGTTAGAATCTTATTCTATGTAAAATTTTAGTTGTGTCATTTATTTTGGAAAATAGTTTGAAAATATTTTGGAAAATATATGTTGCAGTTAAAGTGGAAAATCCGTTAATGTCGGCATTAACTAGTTAATGTAGAGAGACGCCTTGCCTGCAAACTGCTTAACTTAGCCCTGATTGGCTAATCGTTGGATACTTTCATTTACCTACAAGCGAAGCAAACTACAATAAATCAATATCCATCCATGAGTCATATAGTTAGCTGCTTTCATGTACCTGAAATTTCAGTTACCTATTGTCTATATTAACGGATTTTCCACTTTAACTGCAACATAATAGACTTCATTACAGATCTGTTTATAATTTGATATTTGCATTTTCATATTTTTAGTATACGAGTATTATATCATATAGCTATGATGTCATCAGCGACATTAAAAAGACCTTGAAACCTACTTTTTCCCATTTCTTTACTGTCATGTTTGTATCAGTAGTTGGTAATATATTTAAATAGCCTAAAATGTATATTTTATGAGTTATAAGCCGATTTATGTTCAAAAGAGGCGCCATTTTGAAAAATCAAATTTGGAATTGGCTCAATATCCAAAATTGTTCAGAATAGTCTACTACAGTGTTGGACATAAAGTTTAGAGCACTGGAGATACATATTAAAAAATCAATATTAATTGAAAATATTTACTTGCTGCAACAAAAGGAACATTTCAACACAAAGTACTGAACTATTGACAGTAAAATGTTGTAATGGATGGCATTCATTAGTACACAGCATTTTCTGTTACGTATAATATTTTTATATAGGTTTTTGAAATATTCATTTGTTACTGATTTTTTATTATGTATTTCCAGTACGCTAATCTTTATGTCCAACACTGTATTATGCCGCCCATTATATTTATTTTCAACTGAGCATCAATTTGGAATTTCTATGAAGATGTACAATATACATCATTACTGGTACAAAATTCTTCTACTATTACATTTCAAGTTAGAATGGGCTTCAAATATTTGGAAAGTTTAAACCTACAATTGTCTATCACAAAAACCATAACTTTGTTGATAGTTACTCAAAAATTAGCACTGTAATATCTAAAAATAACATGTGACGTCATAGAAGGTCATCCATGACCTTAAAACCTTTTTATTTCATAAATTGTAGATATGTGTATATCTGTTGGTAATACATTTTAAAGCTGTAACGTTGCTTCTTTTGAATTAATAAACATTGGAATTTTAATTGCACATTATGTACAATTGTATTTTGCTTCTGTCAAAAATTCCTAATAATAAAGTATATGTAGTATTTATTTCTATAGCGCATATTAACTAGAGCAGTTTAGGTTTAATTACTGTCATTAAAACTCAAAGAATATAAACTCTGAGATATGTTTGGTCAAAAAATGACCTATGACTTCATATTTGGGTCAGATAAAACCAATTTTATTTGATAGATTGGATAGTTGGTTCTATCTATTGGTAATACAAATATGGCCCAAAAATGGTTAGTTTTTTTTCAAATTGACGATTTATACTTTTGAGATGACTTCCTGGACTGGAACCGGTTCTCAACTTTAAAGTGAAACAGAAAAATCCGCACATAGAATTGCTTGGAACTTTTTTTGGAGTCCCTCTGGATAGGTGGGAAACATTTCCCATATATATGTAAGTGGTTTCTGTACTAATTTGTTCCGGGTTTGGCTATTTTTTAGATACAATGACTGGCATTTGTACACCCCTGGAAAATGAAATTTTATTAAATCTTCTATGTATATGCTGCAATATAATACTAACATTTTATAAATTATCAGAATACTACTGTATTTACAATAAAAAGTATATAAGCAATAAATTACAGTTTAGAATGAGCATTATTTACAAATTAAACATAACAGCCATTATTTTGAACCACTGCTCCGTGTGGGTCACCATATCATTTAATGCCTTGTTCATACGATGAGAAGTGAAATGAGGCAGTTGATCAGTAAGAAAATTTGTAATGTCATCCACTGATTGGAAATCTGGTCTCAATGATTAATTGTTTTTATACAACCCCGCATATAGGAAATGTAACCATTTTAGAAAAATGATGTTATATTTTGCCGGTCATTGTTTGTGGTACAGCCTATATTATGTATGTACGTATTATGATGATTTTGGTGTACTCGAGTTCTATGTTCTGTGTCCATTTTAGACGTAATCGTAACGATGTCTCCTCATTCGGTTTGCCTTGGTGTGAATTGGTAGTAAAAAGATTAACAGTGGAACGAATAGAAGAACTTTTCAAAAGTATTCAACGGGAAGAGGCACATTATAAGTATGTTAGTTCGGGTGTTCCATAAGTAGTGAGAATGGACATCAACTGATCAATAAGATTTATTATAATAGCTATCGTTGGCTAAAGATTTGAATTTAAAAATATGCATAGTGTTATATCTATTAATAATTTGAAACAAGTACCTATTGATTAGTGCAACACGGATTTTTTATAAAGCTGAATATTTACATTTTTATGTGTATACACGTTTCAAATTAGGCATTGTGGCCAAAACTTGTTTTGAAGAGTTAGAAGAGAAGAGGCTCATGGCTATGATACTCTGGGTAAATCTAAAGTCTTCCATTGGTTAATCGGGTTCTGGGAAGCTGATCAGCAAATAACCAGTCCCTCTTGCAGCGATAAGTCCAGATCAGGTTGTCCAAAAACCTCATTGAGGAAATGATAGAAAAGGATCCTACATCTTCTGTGCGTCAACTATCGAACGATTGGTGTGAGGTGCCATCGACTATTGTGTATTGCATTCTGACAGGGGATCTTCAGAAGCATAATGTCTCTTATGTATATGTAGGTACCACGTAAGCTCCAAGAAAACCACAAACAACTAAGAGTTAATTGTGCAAAATAAATTCGACATCTGTTTTTCCAAGAGGAGATGAAAGCATTTTGTGACAAAATAGTAGTGCAAGACGAAACCTGGATTTACCTTGAGACCCAGTCCAATAAGAAAAGCAATCGATGTTGACTGTCCAAGGATCAACAATGACCTCGAGTGAAAAAAAACTTCGAATTCGACAAGAAAGTGATGTTACTTTTTGCCTTCACGCCCAGCAAGCGATTTTCGATTTGTGTGATCCCCCCTGGTGAAACTGTTGACAGTGATACCATTATTGAATTTCTTTAAGCACACTGATGACCTGTGGAGGACTCTTCGTTCGAACCCCCATTCATCTGGATGCTCTTTTGTGGCATTCTTCCCGAGTTGTAAAGGACTATTTGGCCAAAGTCCCTACTGACCTGGCCTGAATCTTTGTGACAGATTTGTGTTCAATTGGATTAAATCCGATTTTGCAAATTGAAAATTAAATGATTACAAAGAGGTGGAAACGACCACTTTGCAATGGGTCAGGGGACTACCAGAGAATGCCTTGAAAAAGGAAGTCCAAAATCTTATGGACTACTGCCAAAGGGTTATTGACTCAGCAAGACAATATATTACCAAATAAAGATATACTTATTGTTGTAACTATACCTCTTATATAAATATTCTTCCATTCTCACTGCTTATGGAACACCCGAAGTATTAGTTAAGTGGTTTAGTCAAAAATTATTTACAAAATGAGCAATTTTTTTAGACCTATAAGGTCACCCAATTTTTGACATTCTTGTAACTAAGTTAGTTTTTTTTCTAACTAGGCCTCTTAACTATGAAGATGCAATACCTATTTGCTACGTATTTGGTGTATACATTTTATTTGTTTAGACGTTTAAAATCCGAAATAACAGCAATTGAATCAGGAAGATTAGACAATAAAGTTGTGCAAATGTGGGAGGAATTAAAACGGTAAATATAATACTTGTAGTTTATTAATTGTTGTTAATGACATCATATTAGATATAAATGAATAATAAAATATACTTAAACCATTCTCTATTTTAAAAAAACGTTATCAACTCTAGTTGTCTATCATTATTTTTACTTATGAATTTTTGTACAAGATTACATAGATATTTTGTATAAAGAAATTACACAAGCATCCATATAAATAGGGTTGGGACATCAGGGTATGCTTCTGGTTCGAGTGTTACAAATTATATTTTTATTTGATTTTATATATTTTTTAAATATTAGATTCTTTTGATATACGAACAGGTTTTGTGTTGTGTATATGCACGTAAAAACATTGTAATTTAGAAATTACATTTTGAATATTATAAGTTGTGTTTGGTTTTCTGATAGCTACTCATGAGTAATCTAGCTATTTTAATGGTCTTTATTTGTAATCACTGATGAAACTTATTTTACGAGTGTGTAATATATTCATGGTTTCAGCAAGGAAAATTTAACTGACGACGATGATACAGATGTTGAGAATATTGCTGTCAAGGAAGAAATCATTTCCTGTGATGAGCAACAATCTGATGAACAGACTGACCGATCATTACGTACCAAACGAACCACACCAGGTGGCATTTCCAGTATGTACTTATTTGAAATTTTATGTGGCTATTTAGATTCAACTAAATAAATGTCAAAATTTGACTTTTTCAGCAACCTGTTGGCGTTTCACTAAACTATTCGTATGTACATCTCAAACCATAGATTTATGTTTTTAGTCACTTGAAAGGTTGAGGCACAAACTTTTATCAATACTATTATAACATACATAGATTGACATCTGCCATACTATAACACGAAGGCACAGCTTGAGTGTTATAATCTATGGCTAATAGAAGTCAATCTATGTTATAATATATTATTTAACGACATTTCTATAGTGCAAAATGGGAAATACTTTTGAAAAAAAAATATCTAAGGGAAATGAACTTTGATTTTGTCAAGAACAAATCATAACTGTTAACGATTAAATCTTTTTTGGGACAAAAAACGGAGCATTTAAGTTGCAGATGTTACTATTTTCTTTGTTCAATGCATTTGATAGAGCGTTGCACATTTCAATCTTTTTGTCTGAGGTCCTTTTATAAATGAACAAAGAATTCATACTTTTATGCTTGCTGACAGCAGACACTTTGATATCTCCAAATGTTTCGCCAAGCTTTGTGCAGACCATAGCTCTTAGGGAGTGGTTGGTATAACACTTACTGAACTTACAACATTGAAAAATGGTCCTCATAAAATTTGTTATCTTGTATATTCCAATTTTTGTTTTATAATACCACACATTTCCACTGCAATGTTCAATATTTGGTTTTTCCCACAAATAGTCGCATTCGTCGCTGAGTTTATTCATATAATTTTTAATAATGGCAACAGGACATTTGTTATTCTCGGTTTGCATTTCTATGATTCTGCATCCACTTTTAGAATCTTTATTTAATTCCTGATGAATTTTTTATTCAGAATTCTTCAAGTAGATGGTGTCTTTTCCATTTGCTTCTTCGAATACGAGATCTTTTTTTCATACCCTCAAAATTTTCTAATCCGCGGCAACAACAAAATACGTGATGTAAAACCACGTAAGTAGCTGGAGTTCCTTTGGGCTGTTCTCATCCAGCGAATTTACCTTCTCCAGATCTTCTTTCGATATGATAAGGTAGTGGTTTACGCAATCCTTCCCTTTCCCCTTTAGAGTTTTTAAGTAATTGGAGAAAATTGTGTTTGATTGAGTGGAGGCAGAATCGTAGATTATGTCGAAACCTTTCTTCTTTTTAATAAAGTTTCTTGGCAATTGCCGATTATTGAGTAATGACGACGCTGAAAATTCTTCTCTATTTAACAAATTGGAGTGATTCCCGTAGCATTACGAAGATCGTTTTATCGTTAATGTCTTCGAGGGTCGACTGTTTATTTCTAAATAACTAAAGAACATATTCTTTGCCGAATTCAGACAGTATTCAGTATTTTCGGAATACTGTTGTTGCTAAAATTGTTCTATTTCAATTTCAAATTTTCGTTTAGACATTTTATAATGACTTAAAACTGTTTTATAATGATAATTATTAAACTCCATTTCTATGCGTATTGTACAATATTTCTGTTTTATAATTTCCAGTATAGATTTTTTAAGCATTTATGGCTAAATTTCGATTAAAATCATTATAAAACAGTTTTAAGTCATTATAAAATGGCTAAACAAAAATTTGAAGAAATTGAAATAGAACAATTTATTTGTTTTTACTTTTATTTGTAAAGTCCAACATCCGATGACATGGTCTAATAAAAATGCCAACAGTGGTACAACCGGCTCAGTGTCTGTCAACTCCACCGACAGTCGTCTGGCCACACGCCAACCGCCCTCTATGCGCGATATCAATTCTTCCTCCATTTTGGATGAAAGTTGGGATGGCAGACGCACCACTCGACAAAGTCGTCTCTGTTTCACCAATGCCCGGTCGCCCGAATTACCAGTTCAACCACCGATCAAGCCGCTACTTCTCTACAGATCCCCCGTATTGTCTCGGTTTGGTGATCTGGCGTCTCGTGACCAGAGCGCTGCTGAGACAGACGAATTATGGGAACGTGTGGAGTGTCGGACCACTTGTCGGGATACCAGCCCGACCAACTCGGAGACCTCGAATGCTACGTGTGCCACCACAGCTATGACCTTGTCCAGTGAATCAACTGTTGTGGCCACGGGGGAAGTCTTGTTGAATATAAATACGGAAATCGATGACGACCAGAGACTCACTGATGTTGAGGAGGCACTAGTTGATAGTGTCAAGACTCCCGAACCTTCTAAAACCTGCAGTACCAAGAAAAAAACGCGAATGAAGCGGTATGAATGATTGCTAATTCATATTGTCCAAATGTAATTTAAATTAAGTTTCCCCTCAGAAGAGAATCCATTAACCCATGCACACTTGTGAATAATTTAAACTGTTCACGTTCATCTAAATGTAAGAATGATACTTCTTTGAATGAGTCAGCTCTTAAATATGAAATCTTAATGTTTTGGAGAACTTTTTATAAATTGCTCTTTTCTAGAATTTACTTGTTTTATTTTCATTGGATTTAAATTTTTGAAATATTTCTGCTGCTCATGGTGAAAAAATAGATTTTTAAAGAGTATTTCAAAAGAAAGTGAAATGTGTTTATAATAGCTCATCACTTTTAGTATGTTCCACATTCCAAGAAATGGTGTCTTCAGAATATACTCGCTTAGCTAGGAGAGGAAGATTTCATTGTTCCAGAGGTGTATAGGGTGACCAGTTTTATTTAGTGCCTTGGAAGAATTCGTTGATAGAAAATTTATTTTTTTGAAAAAAAATCAATATGGGAGCTAATCTAGGGACTGATGACGTCATCAGTCTCAAAAATGAAAATATGTCCAATTGACTCCAAAACTAGGCATTCAGTAACACAAATCCATAAATATTTTAGAAAAATATAGATTTTTGATTTTGGCCCCCTAAAAATTGATATGCAATCATTATTTTGGGGGAAATGGATTTGTGCTACTAAGCGCCTAGTGGACTTCTTCTTCTAAGCGCCGCGCTCATGAGCATTGGCGACCATGGTCCTAAACTTTTTTCTGTAATCTACAGCGTGAATGATGTTGGCCGGAGTTACATTTAACCAACTACCCAAACAGTCTGTAATCTTCTCTCGTTGCTTCCCTCTGCTCCTACCTTCGATCTTTCCTGTAGTTACTAGATGTTTTAATCTTTTTCTTCTCATGACAGGTCCAAAGAAAGTTGCTTAACTTTTCCTGCAGAGATATCGCTTCTCTCCCACCCTTCTCAGCACTTCTTCATTCAGAAGTATGAGATCTTGTGCATGTTGCTACGTTGATTGCATTTTCGGTCTACCTTCAAGTTTTGGATCAGATTTATGAGATGTTCATGACTGATGATATCAAATGCTTTTGTGTAGTCAATGAAACATAAATAGACGTCATTTGCATTTCGATGGCTCTTTCTGCAATTTCTGCAGTAATCTTATTTCTGTTACGATGCCTTGAAAGTTCTTAACAGTAGTTTCGTCAGGTGACTACAGCAGTCCGTTGTCCCGATCTTCTTAGGAAGAGCGGTGAAAATAGATTTGCGCATGCCTCCGGTCCAGTGTCGTAGATTTTATTCAAGATTCTTGTGACATGGGGCACGTCCAGGTCTTCTAAGACACGGATCATTTCTACAGCTACTCCGCCTAACCCCGTTGCTTTCCCGTGTTTCATTTTCTTCAAATTAGATTGAACTTCTTCTGGCATGATATTATGGTCCTTCCTCATTGTAATAGTGGAATTACGCACCAAATTTGTTGTCAATTGGACATACTTTGATTTTGGGACCTAATGATGTCATTGGCCCCCAGCTCGGCCCCCCATAATGTTTTTTTTTAATTTCAAATATGCCTATGTACAAAACGACCTAAAATATAAAAAATGCTTTTTCCCAGTCACTCTCTATAATGGACTCTCTTTATTGGAAATGGGGATGAAAATACCAATGGGTCAGGAACTAGATAGCTGCTAATTTCCTATCTCTTGTATTGTGAATGTCATGACAAAAGAAGTTATCTCCATAGACCATTGAATATACATATTTATTTATAGCTTATAAAAACACAGAAATCATTTCTGTGTATTGTTTCCTTTTATTACTTAAACTTAACATAATAATGTTTGAATTGAAACCTATCCATTCAGATCTCCATTAATTTCTGCTCGAAGAAGTCTTCGCTCTGCAGGAATTCCAGCCGATATTGACTCAGACGTTCTGTCGCATTCACTAGATTCTTGGGCAACAGCCTCTTCCAATACACCGACTAATTTGCTCTCCCTAGAACAAGGTTTGAACAATATTTTTTATTAAATACCAATACAATCGCCCATAAAATTCATGTCAGTCTTTTTTTAAAAGTCACATCAGTATAATTATCAAGTTAAAAGCAAATTTAAAGAAAGATAGCTTTGAAATTAGTATTTGTCTTATGTTTCTGTTGAGATAAAGAAAATTATTTGTTAATTTGAATCGTATTACTACTTCTGTATGACTAATTCATTTACTACTATTGGCTAATTGCTTCTTTTTTGGTTTAGTTTCTAACCTGAATGAGGAATTGTTAAGTAAAAGTAAACACAAATCATGTCACAATAGTCCTGAGTTGCCTTCCACCAGTCCTGAACTACATTCCAAGAGTCCTGAATCACGTTCCAAGAGTAGTCCTGAGTCCAAAAGCAGTAGCACAAGGAAAGCCACCTCCAAACAGCCCACAAGCGATGAACCTCCTTCGATGCCTCTCTTACTGAAACTTCAACGCGAACATGAAGTCTCTGGAGAGGTCCGATATCGTTGCAGTTTCGAAAAGAATGATGGGCCCCGGGTCTCGAAACCCAAATCTGAAGAGGATCTGCGGCTGTGGAAAAAGGCAATTGGAATGTTTCTGCAGTCGATTCTGACACATCGACACAGCGCTATATTCTGCTATCCAATCAAGAATGATGTGGCCGTGGATTACAGTTCGGTTGTTCTCAGGTAGGGCTATAGTATGTATGGTTCATGGTTTTTTGCCGACCGTACTATTTTTTTGTCTACCAAACATTTTATGAATCCATAAAATCAAGAAAGCTAAAATTTCGGACAAACGTTAATTAGAATTGGCGATACAACCCACATTTTGCACTATTTAAGGAAAACCATCATTTCGATTCAAAATTGGATAAAACCAATAAAGACATTTCTCATTATTGTATGACGTTTTCGATGTGGCTACTTTGCCTAATATGACAACAGCAAATCTTATAAAACAAGAACAGTGTAATTTGGTGTAGCAAAACAACATTTACGATCAAATAAGCCGTATTCTTGGATAAATTTCATACCCATAATAGAGCATCAAATTTACTATCCCGTGGTACTCAAATCGGTTTGTATCAGATTTATTTGCATGGTAGCCTATAGTTGCTGACACATTTCTAATTTGTGTGTGGGGCCATCCTACAAATTTAACAAGGTTTCGGGACAGGGCCCTCACTGACAATATATACAGGGGTGCCAGGGACCCCAAACAACTGACCTGTTTAGTTTTTCTGTCGGTTAATTGTGCAGACATTTGTTCTCCTGATTCCTAGACCAATGGATCTGATAACGCTGAAGCGCCGCGTGGAATCCGGTGAGGTGAACACAACGATCCATTTCATCCGCGATCTTATGTTCGTGTTCACCAATGCCATCATGTACAACTGCTCGGACCACTTGGTGCATGAAATGGCAGTGGAGATGTTCAATGACGTCATGAAGACGGTCGAGGTAATTATTTAGTCTAAATGTTACTTTCATTATTTCATGTATTTTGAAAGCACAGCAAGTCAATTCGATATTCAAACAAACTGGCCGACAAAAATTGATCTCACAAATTTAGACTTGTGTTTTCAGGCTAAAGAAAACTTACATTTTTATTCATCGTGAGGTTGAAATAATGGAATCTACCAAAAAATAAAATTATGGTACTGTGTTGTAATAGACATTACATTAAGACATATATTTTTAACTTACTTAATGTTACTTTCAAAACTTAATTTTAATATAATTCTCAACAAAATGCAATGATCAGCTAAATGGCAAGCATGTACCGTTTTGATTGTAATGTATCTATTTCTTAGCTTACGACATAGCAGAGTACATCTTGTGCTTGTGGAGATGATGCACCCGCTCGATCTACAATATGTTGGTGGTACGCAGGCTTCAAACGCCCTGAACCAAACCCAGCACCTCGTTTCACTCCTGCTGCTCTACCGCATAGTGTTGGTCGACCTCAAACTTCCAGAACACCACTGTTCTTTGGGATTTGATTTCAGAAGATGCACGAGTTAGTCTACAAGAGCTCTCTGATTGGACAGAGATCAGTAAGACACACTGAAGACCTTTGGCGCTGCTTAAGATCACACCCAATCAAACTGGTAGAATTGCTTTGCAATGGGATAATTCCCATCCCCACACTTCAGCCCATGTAAGAAACTACCTCGATTCACGGGACATGACTCTTATCTACAAAAGTCCTCA
>JAUYWI010108505.1:0-11058 GCA_034780595.1 Parotoplana pacifica
CATTTCGCACCGACTGTGACCGACAAGCGGCCCTTAGAAACCACCAATCTGACAAATTGGCCCGTTCTGGTCTTCACGGTCACGGTGTCTACGCCAATTTGTAAGGGCCGGCACATGACCTTGGAAAAAAAATTTCTATTATTATCTCAAGTTCCGTCCCCCCCGCACCCCAGGTATTTATTCACAATTCTCGTGAACATTTGTTTTGTATCGAAATATTTATATATTTTCTTCATTTCTGTTGACATTTTGCAAGATGCGACCTTGAAAATCTAAATAAATGAACAAAAGTTAATTTTCGATAGATTTCGGTACGATGCTTTTCTCAATCGATTATTATTTTGACATTGTTAAACAGAAATCAACAAAAATACAAAATGTTATACAGAAAGCAAAAGTTAAACAATACAAAAATATGAAGAAAAAAACATTTCTTTAATAAAGATTCGACAATGACCTTCACGTTGAGTCCTGATGGAAAAAGTCTTAAAGTGACTAATAAAATTCTTCCTTAGTTTTTTGTTGAGGAAATTGAAATTTTTAAATTTTGTTCTAAGATGCATCCTTGTCAAAATTGAGGTCATTTGACTGAAATGGTTGGGAACACCATTGTCATTAAAAGTATCATGTAAAACTTTTCTACATATATTAGACCGGTGTCCACAAACAAGTTTATTTAGTGACGTTTTGGTTTCACCGCAATATCATAAATTACATTTTTTGCATTGAATTCTGTAAATTAAATTAAAAGAAGAGCAAGATTTGTTATTAATATTAATCGAATTAGTTTCTAAAAAGATCGAACAACATTAACAGTTTTTATGACCGTACTTGTGGTTATTTATTTAGACGTTGGTGTTGAAATAAGATTAGAATAAATCATGGCGTCACGAATAGGACGAAGTCGTTTAACCCTCAATAGTACCTACTGAATTATGCTAGGTACATTTACTACAGAAGACTACATGCGTAGCTATTATATTTTATGTTGTTAGGTTATTATAAACAATGATAACATGAATAAAATGATTTACAAACGACCACTTAATCTTGCTAAACAGGTATAACGTTCAAAGTATGTGGAGATTTCGTCAACCAGTCAAGCAATGAGTAAACAGTTCTTACGTATTATCATCTTTACCTTAGCAGCGTCGACATTTTACAGTAGAAATTTCATGCAGTTTGCAGACAGGTATGGCACACCTCGAACAACGTTTGCAAGTTGACTTGTTGCATCTTTCAAACTACCTTATGTGGTAGTCCACATCGAACGTGGGGAGTCAAACCGTTTCTGTATGTTGGCCTCTGCCAACTGATCAGCCATAGATTTTATCATTTGTTTTCTTGATTTGATATATCCACTTTGTTTCTTTATTATGTACGCGTGGCATCAATCATATTGTTAAAAAAGCGGGTAGCGTGGAGTTTTACATTTACACGAGTGGTCTTCAATCTAATATATCGACACCACCTTTCGATTTATTGTAGAATTCAATAACATCGGGAAGCTTGTTTTCTTTGTCATGTGGAACAGAAATGTTTTGATGCATCGAACAGAGAAGCAGAACTTTTTTACCTTTTTTGGGAACATATGACAACAGAATGACTTTGTGTTCATAATTGTATATCACATTAGTGGACAGTACTTCACATTGCTTTACATTTCGAATTTGCTGGGGAACATCTCGAAGAGTATTATGCATAATAGTTCCCACAAGGGTTAGAACTTTTTCCAAAAGTTTTGTACACAATGAAAACGATGTGAAGTATCTGTCAACACTGATATTGCGATTACTCCCAAATTAAGGCTCACAGAGATTTAGAACAGTATTTTCCGCCAATCCAACCGAGCGCTGTTCTCCTATACCACTATATAAAGGTGAATTCAAAGCATAACCATCCGCATCGCAAAGTCAGAACTCTTTTGCTCCATATTTCGTTGGCTTTTCTTGCATGTAGCAACGACCTGGAGTAAAACCCCTATGTCCACTGTCTAGGTACTAGTAGGAGTATATACCATTCGAAGATTGCCATTGAACATACATCACAAACACCCGCTAATTTGTCTTCTCGCTAACAAGCTCTTCGAGTTAGTCTATTGTCCAATGGAGCATATTGAAGAAAGATTTTCCTGCGATGTAGACCCAGTGCAAAACGGTAAAATGGGAGAGAATCAATTGGATGATATAGATCTTGCAGCTTTGATAAGTTGTCTTTGTTGCAACCAGCACGAATCAACGTTCCAATACAAGCACGAATTTCGTCATTTGTAAAAATTGGTGTTCCCCAGCCTTGTAGTCGTCGATTAGTTTCCCTTAAAATCACTCGTAATATTGTATCAAGAGTGAATAGCAATCAGACTGAACAAGCAAATAAATGCGTTCATAATGACGAAAAGTCAGTAAAATAGATATCTATGGATATTAATTTTCTTGACAGGAAATTAAATTATATAATCCACTTTGTATCCAATATTGCCCAGTAACTTATACTGACATATACTGTATATGTCAGTATAAGTTACTGGGCGATATTGGATACAAAGTGGATTATATAATTTAATGTCCTTCTGTAGCTCATTGAAACTGCATTTGTAGTCTTCCGTACTATTGAGGGTTAAACGATTGAGAAAGATACATTGTACCGAAATGTTTCGAAAATTTACTTTTTATTTATATAAGTCATTACAAACTTGGAAATCTAAAAGTATTATATATTTACAAAGAAATGAAACAGAAGATTTGGCAGTGCTAATAATGTACTAAATTGCTTTATGTACATTTTATAGTATCTATTTTATTACGATTTTTGATATAGTTTTCAATATTATATTATAAAGATATAAAAGTAGGAAAATTAGTCTTATACAGAATTGAAAGATTCAGTTTTGATACAGAATTGGTACATTCAGTGCTGATACAAATTTGTTACATTGAATTCTGATACAGAATTAGGTACATTCAGTTCTGATACAGAATTCGTATATTGAGCTCCGATATATGTAGAATTGGTACATTCAGTTCAACTTTTCTGTACCAAATGCCAACTAAATTGGGCAACATTTTCTCTACTTAGAGCACATTATTTACTGGTTGAAGGGTTTTTTTAGTGCCACATCTTGTAAATAATATGTGCTAATTTTGTTGTCTATTTCTTGATAATGAAGCTGATTGATATTCTTGAATTACTCTTCTTCATGGTTGTATTTACAAAGATTATTATTTATGTTGAAATTTTTATATATTTGGATTTTAATATTCTACCTACCTATTTCTTCTCTGTATCTTACATAATTTTGTAGCACTTAATCATGTTCTAGTATACCTATTCTTTCATCTTTTTGTTTATTAGGTAGGTATATTTAATTTGTTGACATTGGACAATGATAATTTTTTTAAATAATACTGTACCTATGTACTGTTGATAATAATAATAGATTGTATAGTATTTTTAATTAATAGAAGAAAAAACATTTACATAAATTTATATGAAAAAATCTAATAGCTACTGAATTCATTTGCAAATAAAGATTGACTTAATTTAAAAATGGTAAACATTTAAAAATTGAAATGCGTCACAGATACCTACAAATTACTTAACTATAGGTATCTCTGAGGCATTCCATTTTTACGAGTAATAAATGAATTAGTATTCCCACAACTGCTTAATAAATTTGTGGATATTTACAAATAAGTTCAATGATTTCTATAAAAAATATGTTACCTACCTGTCCAATTTAGTATATTGCGTTCATGTACCTTCCTATTTGCAAAAATCATGTAACGTTCATTAGGTATGTACTATTAGTATTGATTTTTAATGGTAGCTTCTAAGCTGCATTGCTTTGCTTAAAAAATACCACACTGGGACAAATAATTACATATCATCTGAGTTCTTTTCGTTCACAGGCATTTCAGTATTGACTTGGTGTTTTCTGATGCACGTGCTATTTGGCTTATCCCTGATAACAGAGCAATAAGTGTTTAGATCACACTTTTGAAATAAATTTAAAAAAATGACTACTTCAATCTTGATAGGTAACGCGTACATAATTTTGAAGTTAAAGGTATTCATAGCAAAAAGTCGTAAATTTGTTTAAAAATTTTATATTAAAAGTCGTATATGAAATACTAGTAATGAAAAAGTCGTATATTAAAATGTAAATAAAAAAACTCATACTCCAATATTCGAATATATAAATAGATAGATAGCTATGAGAGTCAGAGTCAGTAGATCAAGGAATGTTCCTAAGAATTGAATGGCAATGTGATGTCTATTTCTTTCATAAAATGTAATAAATTGTAACAATTTAAAAGAATTGAACAAATTATTATTGTTTTTGAAAATATTTCTCATTATTTTTTGTAATATTAAATTACAACTTTTTATGTAACTTGCGATTTTCATATTATACGACTATTTAATATTTACCATTTTTTACTATGTTAAAATAGACGTTTTCAATACTACTTTTAATATATGAATTTTTGGGTTGCGATGTTTTAGTACGACTTTTGCGGTAAGGGTTTACAGTACATACGACTAAATTACAAATAAATAGTCGCTGTACACCTAATGTGAAGCCATCCATCCCACGAAATCCTGAAACTATAACATCAATACAAAGATATTTTGGAAAAATACATCTGTTTTTTATATAATAGGTATTTCTAATGCATTGGGAAATTTGGCAAATATTATTTGGTCTTAATTAGCGTTTTTCCTAAAACAATCATTAAACAGTAGTTGTCTGTATATTTAAACCAATTCTATAACAAAACTAGTATAATTATACTATCTGTATTAACAAATACATACATACATATAAGTATAGCCTGCTGCTCTTATTTTATTCTAGTAGTTTAGGAATAAAATAACAGCAGAGACAATTTATGAACGTTTGTTATAGCAAAATGCTGTAGACATTTATTATAATTTCAATATTGTTTAGAATTCAATATTTGACATTTCTGCTATTCTACATGATATAGGAATTAACCAATTTAAAATGTTTAGCTTTAACTTTTCTTGTGATCATATATGTGTATTATCATTAAAATTTGTTTATTTGGAGTTGAAAACTTATATTGCTTGGTTTTAATATATATCTAGTACATTTGATATATTAACTAAATGTTATTTTTATACAAATCTCAAATAAGAATATTATATTTATTGTGTTCGAGGAAGTTTTTCTTTTATCTCAATGTGAAGGGCACCCACTTGATAAAATCTATAGGTATTCATTTTTCATCATGCAGGGCGTTACTATTTTGTTATAATTACCATCATTATAGACACATCAATGTAGATATGTTAAACTATCGTAAATGAATATAATGTGTAAGACTATGTAATTTTGTGGATAAGATAGTTAAACTTAGGTAATTGGTTCATAAAGGACTTCCAAATGGACTTAAAATTCTGTTGCATTATAGAACATTAGTATAAAATCATCATTATCAGGTTCCCTGCTCGATCCGAGGGTTGCAGATCATGGTTCACCAAACATATCTATACATGGTCACTTCGACATCTCTATTTTCTGAATGAATCCACTGATTCAGACTACTACCCTATTTATACCAAAAGTACTACTAGACACAGCCAATATCTCAATTCTATTTCATGACATGAACTGTAAATGGTAGAATTAATATTCCCCGGTACTGCATGTTATGAGAAGTTATTCCATAGGCGTGTGCTTGCAAGTTATAGGTGAAACTGGTCGTGACCCTTCTACTCGTCTTAAAGAGCAGTTTCTAAGCTTTTTAAAGACATTTGAGCTCGCCATGATTTCAATAGCGCTAACGAGATCTCAGTGAGATTAGAAAGTCTTAGCGAAATTTCGCAGTTTATTACATTTGAACGAGATCTCGTAGATTTTCTTCGCACCTATTACTAGGATTCACACAAGACAATTGAGACATAAATGTTGTTGTATTGCATAGGAACTTGGGCTATTTCAGGATTACTTCTCGAATTAATTCGATACCTACTTCTCTTACTGGTATCTGACTAATAGATTTTCCCAAGTAAGATAAATTTCGGAAATATAAAAGCTCAAGATAATTCGAACAATTTCATGTACGTGTTAAAAATCAAGAAGCAAAAATTTCTGAAAACTAAAATTATTTTGTTCGCCAACACAAAATGATATGAACTGAAAACATTTTATAGGGGAAAAATCCTTTTTCAACAGAAACGCTCCCACATTGCATACCAATACCTATAATATGCAATAGTTTAATTATCAATTTTGCATATTACATTCACAATAGCGATCGATGAGCTGCCTGCCCAGCTTGCTTCATCAAACAGAAACTGGTCAGAAATTGTGAAGAGATCTATTAATAATTCCGCATTTATTATGAATGACAGGCAAAACAAAGTAAAATCACATAAATTTATTGGATAACAAATAGATAATAACATTTTTATAAAAAAAGTACAGCATTTAGCGGGGGTGGCATAAATAAAATATTGATCTAAATAAATAGAAAAACAGATTTGTACAAAACGAAACCTGATTTGAGACATCGCTTTTGTCAGCTCTCACACCTAAATCTGGCGGTGTATATGAAAGTAATTTTATCAATAAATCAAAAAGCCATTGGCTCGAAAAATGTAAATTCTATCTAAAACCTTAAACCTCGAAGTATCCGACAAACAATATACCATTGGGGCCCATGGCAGGTCGTTTTTGACCCACAGAATTATCAAAAAACTAAGTAGTATTTGAAATTTGATGTTGAGGACCTAACACAGCCAAGAAAATGTGGCTTTCAGTAGGCCTCTAGCGAGCTATACAGACATGGGAAGATAAATTTGTGGTGCATTTTCACGAGCCACCCCTATAGGTCATTAATTTAAAAAATGACTTTTAATAAAAACTGACAAAAGGACAATAAATAACATAAGAATCTCTTTTTATATAAACAAAAAGCAAACAATTTGTTAGTCACCATTGATTCAACTTACATAGTAGGTACTTTCTGTCATTTAACAATTCAAATAAAAATCAAACTTTAACATATAGAAACTTCAAAGTATTGAGATAATAAATAGTTGACAAATCGATTTTATTGAATTAATCTATCAAAAGAGTAGATATGTAGTTAAAATCTAAAATAAATAACAAAATTTGACAGCAAACTAAATAAAAACGCATCAACTTTCCCATATGTCGACAGTTCAGTTCGAATACAAAGTAAGAGAATTTAAAAAAAACTTTATCTAATTAATAAATCCGAAGTAATACCAACAAGAATTGATTGTTTACTTTAGTAAATATTACTTCATCTCCCGTTATCTGAACATACATTGTATGATATTATCGGCAAAACAAACAAACAAAGAAACAACCAATTTAACAATACAAACGTACAACCTTGTAGAAAAACACTGCATACCAAAAAAAATGATGTGAGAGTCTTTTACACTGTAAACATCAACGTACAGCATTGCAAAACAAACAAACAACCTCTGTGTTTGGTAAATCTATCAACGTCACATGAGAAACGACAGTATCCGACAAAGATAAAAGGCTAGAACAGAAAACCAAATTGCTATTCTTCTATGTAGAAAGAAACTGAATGAAATTCATGATAACTTTAATAGTATATACCTACACATTGATACCACTAGTCCGTGGAGAATTAGGCAAATTAGAGAGGGAGCCCTGAGGGTTTAAACTATCAAATCGAATTCCAGATTTAGTTATATAATTATGTATAATACTGGTCAAGACATCTTGCATACAGATTTTAGGGTCACTCAGTGTATTCTTCCTATGCTAAAAAATAGCATTCACTTCAAATTTACACTACAGAAGTCTAAAAATATCATAAACATTTGTCAAAGTTTTCAAAGTATTTGGTTAATCGAAGCTAAACACTTCATAGTTTTATACAGTATCGGTCAAAAGAAACGCCGCCCCTGCTTTTTAACTCTTTTAATTTGATTATTTTTTTATTTCATGTTACTAGAAATTTTGTTATCAATCAATAAGTGGTGGCCCTGAAAAGGCCCGTTAACGCGTTCTCAAATGGGTCAAGTAAGGAGGTTTCAATACTTGATGGGTCCACCTCGTGCCTAGATGACCATCTGGATACGTCTTGGCATTGAGTTCACCAGATCATGTATCGTGTCAATTGGGATATTCTGCCACACCTCTTGAGCTCTTTCCCATAAACTATGAACTTCAATCTCATCAAGACGCTTCTTTACAATAGCACAGAGATTTTCAATGGGGTTAAGGTCTAGTGATTGTGCTGGCCAGGGGAGAGTAGGTATGTTCGCATCAGCAAGAAACCTATGAGTCCTTCGAGCAGTGTGTGCTGTGGCATTATCCTGTTAAAACGTATAGGGAGGTTAATTGGAAGTAAGTGTTCTTCCAGAGTATCAATGTAGCTATCTGCAGTAACGTTGCCTTGCAACCTGACAAGTGGTTGAGGTCCTTCAAAAGAAAAGCCACCCCAGACGTCAATCTTTCCACTCGAACTGTGAACAGAAGGCTGAATATGTTGATGCTGTAGCGCTGTTCGACCTCTTTTTCTAACAAATCGACGCTGACTTGACATCACAAGATGTAGAGGACTTTGGTCTGAAAAGAACACGCCTCCATTGTTCTTCTGTCCAGTCTTGTTGATCAAGAGCCCAGATAACTAGATAATAAAGAGAGTCATCTTCGGCAGGCAGATGTGTTGATTATGCTAAGATACGAAAACGTGATATAAAATAAAACTGAAAAAAAATTTATTTTACTTTTAGGGGCGGCGTTTCTTTTGACCGATACTGTATCTACGTACATAATAGTCGTGCTGTTTAGGTATTTTCTAAACTTAATCATCATGCATGATATTAATAAAATAAATAATTTAACACATTCCTACGGCACCTACCTATAGTAAACTATGATTAAAATATGACTTGCTTTCCTACTTAGTCTACCACATGATACCTATGTACTAATTTACATAATTCTACCTATTTGTAACGATGATACAATGCTTTTTACATAGATATATATGTAAATTCAAATGTTTAATAATATCAAAAGGGCGCAAATACTTATAATTCCCCAAAAGTCTCATAATATAGTTATGACATTATAATTGCACCCTTAGACGTCCCTTTAATTGCGACAGTGTGATCATGGCAGTTAAATTAGAAGTTTGTATATTGAATAATTTGTTTACTTAATTTTATAAATCCATTTCAATATTACTTAAGTCATTTTTGAATGTTTCTCAAATTTTCCAATAGTTTTTTTTGTGTCAGTTAGAGGGGCGCATGTTTTTAAGGGGGCGCAAAATGCTCCAAAATTATTGGGTGGTGAGGCTCCTATACCCTTGGATAATCTCTAGAGATTACCTAATCTCCATTTTAAATTTTTGACAAGTATTTTTAAGAGGAAATGATTCCAGGACTGCTTAAATAGATATTAAAGTAACATATGCATCCGGAGATTTGTTTTTCTTTACCTATACGTACTATGTTAACTGAACAATGGGATTTATACGGCCGTACGCATAACCAATATAGACAAGATAAACCAACCACTAAATAGATGAATTATAAATGAACCAACAGTAACTGAGATAAATCAACCAATAGAATCTCAGAAAAACCAAGCAATAAACAGCTGAGATAAACCAACCAATGATAAGTGAGACAATCCAACCAATAATAAAGCAGATGATAAAAATAAACAATCAATACCTCGATGAAACAAGATAAATCAACTAGGATAGAAATTAGTAAGTACATTTCACTTCCATTGACTATTAATTTCTTTTCATGTGTTATTTTCTTTCATTGATAATCTCTGGCTGCCATTAATAGTCAACGAGATGACCTCTTACTCACCCATCATGACGTCGACATCACGTGGGTTCACTCCCCAATAATCAGTGACCCCTCTTCCACGTGGTCCTAAGGAGCCAATACTGTGTGCCTCATCTAGGTAGAGGTAGGCCTTATAACGCTTCTTCAATTCAATGATCTATGGCAGCCGCACTATCGTACCCTCCATACTGCAAGTAAAATATAAAAATCAGCTTTAGCCTAGTAGTTCAAATGGTTGAAGTCAAAAGTAGAACCAAGCCTGTACTAAATCAAAAAACATCATAACAAAAAAATTAAATAACTTTAGTATGATTCAGCAGGATTGTATTATACGGTACACCTACCATATATGTACCACAAAGTCGTGTGTTGGATTATTCATAGGTGTCTAATTGTGTACACAAGAAAAAGGTGACATTAAAATTTATTGATTAAATTCAAACACAAATGTAATAATCATCGCTTTTCAATAATGATTCTTTTAACCTTAGCTAGTGGTGAAAGTGTTGATTAGAATTTGTTTTAACAATGTTCTAATGTAAATACAAATCACTTAATGAATGACTATTTATTTTAATGAAAATCAGAGTTAAGAAACAAACACCAGCTGTTAAGTATTTGTTAAAAAACCTCTAAGATAAGAATCAAATTGATTGCTTGCTATAAACCATTATCAGTATAATAATCTGCTTAAACATACGCTCCTAGATAGGAATAAATTCTGTAATTTGATTTTAATAAAAACGCCAGTAGGTACTTGAGTCCGTGAAAAAGCCCCTTCAAAATTATAGAAGCAAAACATTTTAGTAATTTTGTAGCTTAACCGCGCCCCCATACCTGAGCAAGGGGGACTTGTCCCCCCTAAATTAAAAAAGGGGAGAGGTCAAGGAAGAAAAAGGGAGGGGGTAGAAAAAAAGGAGGGAGGAAAAAGAGAAGGCGAAAGAAGGAAATGGGGGTAACAAAAAAGGAAAAAAGAAGAGGGGAGGAAAGAAAAAAAAGGGAGGGGTAGAAAGAAGAAGAAAAAAGAAGGGAAGGGAGGGCGAAAAAAGAAACAGAGGGAGGGGTAGCATAAAATAAAAAAAGAAGGGAGGGGAGGAAAAAAGAAAAAGAGGAAAAAGAAGAGAGGGGAGGAAAAAAGGGAGGGCGAAAGAAGGAAAAGGTGGAGGGGTAGCAAAAAAGGAAAAAAGAAGGGAGGGGAGGAAAGAATAA